>JAJPUD010007302.1:0-54467 GCA_023553655.1 Myrmecobius fasciatus
AAGGAAAAGGCCCCACATGTGCAAGAATGTTTGTGGCAGCCCTTTTTGTAGTGGCTAGAAACTGGAAATTGAATAGATGCCCTTCAATTGGAGAATGGCTGAATAAATTATGGTATATGAATATTATGGAATATTGTTGTTCTGTAAGAAATGACCAGCAAGATGATTTCAGAGAGGCCTGGAGAGACTTACATGAACTGATGCTGAGTGAAATGAGCAGAACCAGGAGATCATTATACACGGCAACAACAGTACTATATGACGATCAATTCTGATGGACATGGCTCTCTTCAACAATGAAATGTTTCAAACCACCTCCAATTGTTCACTGAAGAAAGCCATATACACCCAGAGAGAGGGATGCGAAATGTGGACCACAACATAACATTCTCATACTCCTTGATTGATGTTTGCTTACATTGTGTTTCCTTTATCTGATATATCGTTTGTGTAGATAAGATTTTTCTTGCACAACAATAAGTTTGGAAATATGTATACATATATTCGATTTGCCAATATTTTAACATAATTAACATGTAGTGGATATCCTGCCATCTAGGGGAGGGGTGGGGAAAAATTTGTAACGGAAAGCTATGTAAGGGTTATTGTTGAAGAATTACCCACACATATGTTATGCAAATAAAATAAAATTAAAAAAAAAATCAAGTAAGAAAGAGGAATAAAGGGGAACAGAAATGAGAATGATGCAAGAAAATCATTTTAAAAAGAGACAACAGCTTAGTAAAAGATACAAAAAAAATACAGAAGAAAATTAAAAACTTAAAAAACAGACTAGACTAAATGGTAAAAGATGCACAAAAAGCTAATAAGGAAAAGAATGCCTTGAAAAGCAAAATTGGCTAAATGTAAAAAGAAAAAACTGAAGAAAAAACTTCTTAAAAAGTAGTATTGAACAAATGGAAAAGGAGATTCAAAAGCTCACTGAAGAAAATAATTCCTTAAAAATTAGAAGCTAATGACCATATGAGAAATCAAGAATCAATTAAAGCTAAAAGAATGACAAAATTTAAGATAATGTGAAATATCAAAATGGAAAAAAAAACTGACCTGAAAAACAAACTCAGAAGAGATACTTTAAAAATTATTTTTTATCTAAAAGACATGATCAAAAAAAAAAGAGCTTAGACATCATCTTTCAAGAAATTATCAAGTAAAACTTCTCTGATATTCTAGAGCCAGGGGATAAAATAAATATTGAAAAAACCCACCAATTTTGAAAGAGATCCAAAAATGAAAACTCCCTGGAATATTACAGCCAAATTTTAGAGCTCTCAAGTCAAGGAGAAAATATTACAAGCAATCAGAAAGAAAGGATTCAAGTATCATGGAGCCACTGTCAAGATAATACAAGTTTTAACATCTTCTACATTAGAGAATCTGAAGGCTTGGAATATTATATTCCAAAGGCCAAAGAAACTAGAATTACAATCAAGAATCACTTATTCAGCAAAACTGAGTATATAACCCCATAATAAGGGGAGGGAAGGGAGAGCATGGGGCAGGGAATCGGCATTCAGTGAAAAAGAGAACTTTCAACAATTTTTGATTTAAAAAAAAGACCAGAGTTGAATAAAAAATTTGAACTTCCAAATAGGAGATTCAAGGGAAGCATGGAAAAGTACAGGAAAGGGAAACCATAAGTTATTTAATATGGTCAAACTATTTTCATTCCTACATATGAAGATGATACTTATAACTCATAAAAACATTCTTATTATTAGGGCAGTTAGAAGCAGAATATATAGACAAAGAACACAGGTGTGAGTTGAATATGAAGGAATGATATCTAAAAGAAATAAAATTAAGAGATGAAAGAGGAATGTACTGGGAGAAAGCAAAAATGAAAGGTAAAATGGGGTAAGTTATCTAACATAAAAGAAGCAAATAAAAAGTTTTTACAATGGAGGAGAAGAAGGCAGAGGTAAGGAGGAGTGAGTGGACCCAATTCTCATCAGAACTGGCTCAAAGAAGGAATAATATAAATGCTTAATTGGGTATAAAAATCTATCTTACCTTACAGGAAAGTAGGAGGGGAAGGGGTTACAAGATGTGGGTGGTAGTAATAGAAAGGAGGGTAGATTTGGGGAGGAGGTTAAAAGCAAAACACTTTTCAGGAAGGACAGGGTGAAAGGAGAGATTGAATAGAATAAACCAGGAGTGGGGAATAGGATGAAGAGAAATATGTAGCATTAGTAATTGTGAAAAAAAGTTTTGAAGCAAGTTTTTTCTGACAAAGGTCTGATCTCTCAAACATATAGAGAACTAAGTCAAATTTATAAAAATAAGAGTCATTCCCCAACTAATAAATGATCAAAATGATTACTTCAGATGAAGTAAAGGAAAATGACAAATGTTGGAGAAGCTGTGGAAAAATAAAATATTAATGCACTGTTGGTGAAATTGTGAACTGATTTAACTATTCTGTAAAGCAATTTGGAAATATATTCAAAGGGCTATTAAATTATACTCTTTGATGTAGCCAACACCACTATTAAGTTTGTATCCCAAAAGAGATTTTTTAAAAAGTACAAAAAAGTACTATATGTACAAAAATATTTATAGTAGTACTTTTTCAGTGGCAGAGAATTAGAAATTGAAGGGATGCCCATCAATTAGGGATGACTGAACAAATTGTGATATGTGATTATTATGGACCATTATTGTACTGTAAGCTATTGTGCTATATAAATGATGAGCAGTATGCCTTCAGAAAAACCTGGAAAGACTTCCATGAGTCAATGCAAGGTGAAACGTACTGTATATAAAGTAATAGCAATATTATAAGTTGATCAACCATGAATAACAGCTATTCTCAGCAATGCAATGATCCAATGAGGAATTTGTGGTGAAAAATGTTATTCATCCCCAGAGAAAGAACTAATGGTACCTGAATGTAGATTGAAGCATACTTTTTTTTACTTTTCTTATTTTTCTTGAGGGATTTTTTTTGTCTTTTTCTTTCACAATATTACTAACATGGAAATATTTTACTTGACTCCACATGCATCACATACCAAATTGCTTACCTTTTTGGTGAGGTGAATGGGGAGGGAAAAGGGAGACAATTTAGAACTCAAAGTTTTAAAAACAAATAGCAAAATTGTTTTTACATGTAACTACAGGGAAATAAACTTCTAAATGAATTCAAATTCAAAAAAAAAAAAAAGAAAGAAAAAACTTTTAATCCCACCCATCTCATGAAACTACTTTCTCCATGGTTATTAATGATCTCTCAGTTGCTAAATTCCATGGTCTTTTATCACTTTTTATCCTACTTGACTTGTCTGTTTTCTTTGATACTGTTGGCCACCTCTTTTGAAAATGTACTCTCTCGTGACCCTGGGCAACTCACGTAACCCCAATTGCCTCAGCAAAAAAGCAAAAGAAAAAAACAAAAAAAAGTCTTAGAAAATCTATTAGCAACCTTTTATAGTATGAGTAAGAGAATGGAGAAATCTGATTCAGAGAAATGGAGACTTGAAATTGTACCTATCAGGTATACTTCTCTATGTCTCCTTTCTGAAATTATTAGACATCTCCTACCACTACCCCTTGACATAGATATTCTTAAGAGTATAGTCTTGAGTCTTCTTTCTTCTCTGCACCCTCTTAATTAGAGATGTTATCTGCTTCTCTAGATTTAAGTATCATCACTATGCAGTATTATGTCCTATGCAAGTTTATAAATATATTTTGTTCTCTCTAGGTAGAATATACAGTCCTTGTGGAAATGGACATATCTGTGTTCTCTAAACCTAATGAAGAGCCTCCCAAATACATACTTAATTAAAATATGTTAAATTGGGAAGGGAAGGGGTAGAAGCAAGCACTTATTAAGTGACTACTACATTCTAGACACTGTTCTAATCACTTTACAAATATTAGCTCATTTGATACTCAAAACAACCTACAAAGGTGGATATTATTATTATTCCCATTTTATAGTTGAGGAAAGTGAGGCAATAGCATATAAATTCTGAGGCCAGTTTGGAATTCAAGTATTCCTAACTCCAGTTCCAGCAATCTGGGCAAAATAAACAACCCATGTCATACTGGGAGCTGAGGACATTTTGTTCCCTCTATGTTTTCTTCCTACTGTGATCCAAATCAATTTATTTTAATTCAATGAACATTTGAATGCTGACTTTAAAAAAATGTTATACCAGATTCTGAGAACATAAATAATATAAACAAGACATGAGTGATAGAGTGTTTCAGTGGAATGAACACTGGCTCTAGAGGCAGAGGGCCTGGATTCAAATTCTATTTTTATAAATTTCTACCTATGTGACCTTTGGGTGTACCTTCTCCATTTATTAAATTAAAGACTTGAACTAGATATGTCTGAGCTCCCTTTTACAACTCTAGATCTGGGCCCTTTTGGTGCTCACCTTCAA
This sequence comes from Myrmecobius fasciatus, assembly GCA_023553655.1. Lineage (NCBI taxonomy): Eukaryota > Metazoa > Chordata > Mammalia > Dasyuromorphia > Myrmecobiidae > Myrmecobius > Myrmecobius fasciatus. The sequence continues at coordinate 4,419 of JAJPUD010007302.1, forward strand.
GAACTTAATAGTTTTGTTAAGAGAATAAAAACAACAAATATGCAAAATAAGTAGAACTCAAAATATAAAATAGTAAAATAAAAGATTCTATACAACTAGATGATGCAATAAATAGAGTTAGGCCTGAAGACAGGAAGATCTGAGTTCAAATTTGGCCTCACACACTTAGTAGCTGTGTGACTCTAAATAAGTCATTTACCCCTGTTGGATTCAGTTTCCTTATCTGTAAAATAAGGATAGTAATAATATCTACCTCTCCAGCACTGGGCAAATCACACAACCTCCTTTTGCATCAGTTTTCTCAACTATAAAATGAAGGTAATCATAGCATCTACCTCCCAGGGTTGTTGTGAAGATCAAATGAGATAGCATTCATAAAGAGTTTTACTAAAATTCCTAACATATAAGTGGTTAATAAATGCTTATTCCTTTCTTCTTTGCAAAATCCAATGTAGAAACCATTTCTGGTTAGGAGCATAAGGAAAAGTGATCACTTTCATTGAGAAGGTGATGTTTGAGTTTGGAATTCAAGAATGGGTAGAATATCAACAAGTTTCCAAAAGATTCTCAAAGACAGAAGGCTAAAGTTCATCTCCAGATAGCCATAGCTTCTCCCTCCCCAAAGCCATACAGCCTAAATAGAGTCTATGGGGAGAAGGGAGGAAGAGAAAAAGAGGACGGTATGAAATATATGGAATCCCTCATCTCCCTTTCACAACCAGGAAGACACGGAATCAGTGTCTCTCTGGAACTGAAGGGTATCATGGGGGTCCCATTCCATAAGAAACTTTAGACCCTGAAGAGAAATTACATAAATACAAAGTCATCTTTATTAATGGAAGATCCCTGGGTGTTTAAACTAGCCAGTAACACTGCACAGATGGAACAACTAATGTACATGGAGGTTAATGATTTGTGCCAACATCATTCAGTCAGGCAGAGGTGGAATGGAAGAAAAGTCTCCTGGTCTTTCAAGTCCCAGATCTGTACTTTAATCATTGAAAATACAATCCTTGTAGTGATGAGATCTGCTTGTCTTTGCTCAGTGTGTGGTCTCATCCATTCTTTGAGTATGTACTAAGCAGACATTACACTAAAAAGAGAAAAAAAAATGTATGTGTATATATGTATGCATATACATACATATATGTGTGTATATATACGTGTGCATGTCTATAATCTGTATGTGTAGGAAATTTTTCATTATTTAATTCATTTCAATATACATTTGTTAAATATCTCCTATGTGCCTGACACTGTAGTAGGTCCTAAGGATTCAAAGACACAAAAAAAATAGTCTCTGACCTCAGAGTGGTAGGATCTTGTGATCATAGGTTCATAGGTTTAGAGTTTAAAATGATGTTAGAAAATTTCTGGTTAAGATTGTAACATGAGGGGCAGCTAGGTGGCGCAGTGGATAGAGCACCAGCCCTGAAGTCAGGAGGACCTGGGTTCAAATCTGGTCTCAGACACTTAACATTCCCTAGCTGTGTGACCCTAGGCAAGTCACTTAACCCCATTTGCCTCAGCAAAAAGCAAAAAAAAAAAAAAAAGATTGTAACATGAATGCTTGTAGAAGAGCAAACATATGTGTGTCCATATATGTATATATATACATATACATACACATACATATATGTGTGTATACATATATATATATATATACATACGCATATATTCCAGATGTAATGTGAAAAAAGCACTAGATCAGATAATGAAAAAGAGAAACTAACTCAACTAAGAGGGCCAAAATGAGGCCAAAGTCCTGTAGCATACTCTAGATGGGGAAGACTTGAGAAAGAAACAGAAGACCATAGCAGTGCCTATATTAGGGACAGTCAATAACAAAATTCTAAACAAGTTTATTGTAGCCTGACAAAATTCTGAGTGCAGACACATACATGACATAGAAACCAATGGTAAGAACCAAAGAAAATGAGATCAGGACAAAATGAAGCTTGATTATCCCATGTAAGAGTATGGGAGGAAGTAGACCCTAGAACTGGCCAAAAAAAAAAAAAAAAAAAAAAGTAAACTTTGATTGGAGATAATGAGTTTTTTACCAAAAGACACCAAACACTGTGAAGAAGTATAATATAGGAGCAGCTAGGTGGCGCAGTGTATAGAACACCAACCCTGAAGTCAGGAGGATCTGAGTTCAAATTTGACCTCAGACACTTAACACTTCCTAGCTGTGTGACCTTGGGCAAGTCACTTAACCCTATTTGCCTCAGCAAAAAAAGAAAAGAAAGAAATATTATATGTTAAAAGATGCCTAGATGGTAAACTGGGAGGAAATTAAATCAACAGCAAGAAGCAGCAGAGTCTCAGACCACATAAATTCCTTTATTTTATTAAGCCTTATAGGGCTATCTAGAATTAAAAAAAAAAAAAGTGAGATTTTTAAATGAAATTAGAAGTAGAATAAGAAGTTTTGAGTAAAGCATAGGAAGAAGAATAAATAGCTTAGCATAGCAATGGAAAACTTTACTAATGTGGAAGATTCATTGATTAGACAAAATAAAATAGAACTCAATTACTCTAAATAAAAAGAAATATTAGAACAAAATCAAAAATATTTTTAAAGGTAGAAAAAATAAGATATTTTAAGATTATCAAAACAAGCTGGTATGATGGAACATGCCTGTAATCTCTGCTACTGGGGAGGCTGAGAATAGTGGATTGCTTGACCTGGAGAGTGCAGAACTGCAAAAAGCTAAGCCAATAATTTTTCTATACTAATTCTAGCACCACTTTGGTAAATTTCCAATAGAAAAGACTACGAGACTTACTAAGAGGGAGTAAACTGATACAGATTATAAATGGAGCAGTTAAAATTTAAAAATGTAAATCAGCAGCAGGGTTCTATTTTTCTAAAAACTAGCCTAAAAAATAGATACTCGAAGGATCACTGAATTCTCTGAAAGTCATAAACAATAACAACAAAATTTTGGATACAATATTCTGAGAAATCTTATGGGAAAATGCCCCAATTTCCTATAGAGAAAGTGACATTGGGGAGGACCCCACAGGTTACCTCATAAAAATTTAAAAAGTAAAAAATTTTTAAAATGGCATAAACTGAATCAAGAGTTTCCAAGTCAAAGGAGAAAAAATTATATTAACATGCAGAAGAAAAAATTCAAGTACCAAATAACTATAGTTAGAATTACACAAAACTTAGCAGCAAGTACAATGAAAAAGAAAAAAAAAAATCTTGGAATATGTTAATCCAAAAGTCAAAAAGATAAAAGGCCTATACTTATAAAAATGTGTGTAATTTCATAGAAGAAAGGTTAGATCCTTGACAGAAGAGAAGATTTTTGAACATTCATCATAAAAAGAGTAGAGTTGCATAAAAATCTTAAATTGCAAAGTTAAAAATCAAAAGAAACTTTGAAAGGTCAATACTTTTGAGCAGCTAGAAGGTACTAAAGAATGGTAAAATACTTATGGTTTAACTGAAGGAGAAGAATCAAGTATCTCATCAAAGTCCTAATTTATTCAAGGACAGAAAGAAGGAAATTAAATAAGATAATTAGATGAACTAGGGTGGGAAAGGTATTGATTTGATTTTGATAATCTTTTTTTTTTTCTTTGAGACTGGGCCTCCCTATCTTACTCAGTTTGAAATGCAACAATCTCTCTTAGGAGGCACCCACTGTTGATTTGCATTTTTAACTTTTAACTGCTCCATTTATGATCTGTATCAGTTTATTCTCTCTTAGGAAGCCTGGTGATCCCTTCTATTGGAGACTTACCAAAGTGGTGCTAGAATTAATGCAAAGACCTTATTGGCTTAGCTTTTTGCAGTTCTGAACTCTCCAGGTCAAGCAATCTCACCATACTCACCATCCCCAGTAGTATGTTTTGAAACAGCTTGTTTTGATAATCTTAAAACAGAAAAGGAACAGAAATGGAATAGTAACAAATAAAGGGATAAATTAAAAAAATGGATGGAAGCTAATATTTCTACTGTTACTATATGTGTTACGTGAAAAAAAAAAAAGCATACAAAATAGACAAAAGTTTGGGGGTGGGAGGATGAGCATTACATGAATCTCGCTCTTCTCCGAATTCAATAAAAGAGGGATTAAACTCAAAAAGAAAATAGTAAAGGGAAAAGGAAAGGGGTGGTGGTGGTGATTCATTTAAGAAGGAGAATAGATTTAGGAAAAGAATATCCATGAAATGAAAAGTTTAACAATTATTTATCAAATTTTGGGTGAGAAGAAGAAGCAAGAAGAAAAATAGAAAGGAAGCAGTTAGCATCAATTACATATCACTAGAGTTGATCATATTCTTTCTCTTTTATGGACTCTTCTTTTTCAAAAAGAGTAGGATGAAGCAAAAAGAGAGGGGAAAGTATAAGAGAATATTATGAAAGAAGATATACAATTATAACTGAATATAAATGGGATGAATTCAATACTGAAAGAAAAAGAGGATCGTAGAATTAAACATTAAGTTGTCTACATACACTTGGAAAATAATACTATGTAGAGAGTCAGAGCAGAATTTATTATGTTTGAGGTAAACTTTAAAAAGCAGAAGTAGCAATCATGATCTCAAATTAGGCAACAATAAAAATAGATATGAATGAAAGAAATAAACAGGTAAACTACATTAAGATCAAAGGAATCATAGGCAATGAAATTATATCAATAATCAGTACATATATCCCACAATAGAATAATTTACTTAGAAGAAACTTAAAAAAAAAGTTAAACAAATTATGAAGAGAAATAGATGGAAATGCTATGGTAGTTGGAGTCTCAATATACCCTTCTCGCTAGGCAAATTGAAGAAAAGGACAAACAAGAAAGAAATTAATGACTTTAATGGAATTTTGAGAAAGCTAGATATAATTGAACTCTGTTGACTGATGAATGGAAAGACAGAGAAAAATGTCTATTATCAGCCATACATAATACCTTTATAAAAACTAATAACATGCTAGTTCATAAAAATCTCACAAAAATTTGAATAAACCAATAAAAACACATCCTTTACTTATCATAATATAATAAAAATACAATTAATAAAATATCTTTGAAGAAAAATTCAGATATAGAGACTAAGTAACTTAATTCTAAAGAGTAAGACAAAGAATAAATTATAGAAATAAACAGATCCAAAAGAACCAATCAACAGATATAGGGTACTTATTATGTACATGATCCTATGTCAACTTGTCTAATCTCCTCAGTGGACTGAAGTGGAAACAAATGATCCTCCCCTAAAAACCTAAGGACCTAAGGTCCTTTACTTTTTTCCCCTAGGAACCTAGGTTGCTGGGACCAGAAACCTAGCAAATCCAGCATTCCCTGCCCCATCCCCTTGTCTAAGAAGTTGATTCTAGATTTCTTCAATGATACGTTTCTAACTATACTCACTGCACCAAATCCACTTTCTCCAAATCCACTCCTGCCTCTTCATAGTTGGGACTGTCCATGTTAATGGAGGAGAAAACAAGCATAGACAACACGATGAATAGATAATCCAGAAATCATTTCTAGATAACATTTGAAAATATCGAGGTTCTTGACTTTTCATCTTTTTATATGTTGCCTGCCTTGGGACAACTTTGGAGAGTCACTTTGGATCCTTGTAAGCCACTCTGATAAAGGGTAGTGTTCTAGGATAAAGCTATTGCCAAAATTAAAACCCATGCATGCAGAGCTATTTTTTTTTTCAGACTTTCTGCTCTTCAATTGCATTGAATGATGAGTGACTAAATCCTCAACAATCTTTACCTGGTAGAAGTGATTTCCCTGAATTGTCAGTGGAATTTCAATTGATCACCACATCTTTCTTGGTTAACAATTTTTAAGTTTCACTTTCAGAAGATTGATCTTCTATTTCAATTGTAATTTATTCTCTATTTTGATAGCCCAAATGAAAACTCTGGTCTAGTTGCTGCATAGGAATCTCTTGGCATCAATTTGACCAATACCAATTCTAGTTTGTATTCCTCTAAACATAGTTGGCTACACTGTGCCAATTAAGTCACCAAGGACTGATATTTAAAAGGGAAAATCCTTAAAGAAGAAGGAACAAGAAGAGTGTGAAATAAGCATTTATGTGCCAGGCACAATACTAAGTGCTCTACAAAAGTTAGCTCATTTGATCTTCTCAAACCTGAGAGGGAGTTGCTATAATTATTCCAATTTTATCATTGTGGAAACTGAGGTAAACAAAGGTTAAATGACTTGCCTACAGTCATGCAACCAGTATCTGAGGATGGATTTGAATTCAGGCACACCCAGCACTGTGACATAGTTGATAAGGTTCTACACATAGAGAGAAGATCTGATTGTTTCTACTTCTGAAATATAACTGGCTATGATCCCTTAAAACTCACTTAAACTCAGGCAAATCACTTAAATCCAGTGCTGTGGCCAGCTCTTTAAGACTAAGATGAAAAGGGGGGCTATCCTGAATGGGGAGAGGGTACTCCCTCACCTAGAAGTCTCAAAAACCAATGAAATAGAAATTGTCCCCATCCCAATTCTGATTCTTATTAGCTCTGTGATTATAGCTGCACAACCTAGTTTACTCATCTTTAAATAATGATAATAATAATAATTGATGTTTATGTAATGTTCTAAATTCAGCAAAATCATCTACATATATTATCTCAATGTGACCTAGCACAAATCCTACCTTCTATCAGAGCCTGACAGCTATGTAGCACAATGGAGAAAGTACTGAGTTTGGAATTAGAAAGACTCATTTTCATGAGTTCAAATCCAGCCTCAGATACTTACTAATTGTGTGATCCTGGGCATGTCACTTAATATCAATTTCCTCACCTATAAAATGAACTGGAGGAGAAATGGGCAAACCACCCCAGTATCTCCATCAAGAAATCCTCCAATGGAATAGTGGAGACTCACACACAACTGAACAATAGCAACCAAAGCCCTTTCCCAGTTCCCAGAGCTACTAATGCCCTTTCTTCTCAAATTGCTTTTTATCCATTTTGTTTTTATCTTGTTTGTTGTCATTGCTTTTTCAAACATGTATGACTTCATGAACCTATTTGGAGTTTTATTGGCAAGGATACTGAAGTAGTTTGTCATCTCCTTTTCAGCTCATTTTACAGATGAGAAAACTGAGGCAACCATGGTGAAGTGGCTGGCCCAAGATCACATGACTAGCAGGTGTCTGAGGCCAAATTTGAATTCAGGAAAATCAGTTCTCCTGACTCCAGGACCTGCATTCTAGCAACTATCCACTGCATCACCTAGCTGCCTCCTTTTATCTTGCATATACTTTGTTATTTACATGCTGTATTCCATGTTGGATTGTAAACTCCTTGAGGGCAGTTCTTCTTGCTTTCTTTGTATCCCCAATGTTTAGCACAGTGCCTGGTACATGCTGTTTAATAATTACTTGTTGACTGGTTGGCATTGAATCTGCCCGGAGATACAAGTACAACTTTGCCCATTTAAATTTTTTTTTCAGATTTGTTATTTTATTAACAGGTAGGTAATTCCCAGTTGGGAAATCCCCACCAAATTCCTGCCATTGATAAAGATCTGCAATGTATCTGTAACTTAAAGAATTTCCTGGAAACATTGAGAGGTTAAATGCCCTTCCCATTTAAGTGATCCAAGGTCTAATCTCTAGTAGTCTATCCTCTTCCCCAACTTGTGAATTGCAAATCTCAAAGCAATATATACATATATGTTTGTGTGTATATATATATATATATATATGATTATGGAAGTATCTTGAATCCCTGGTCTGTAGCACTTCAAAAAACCCACATATCAAAATATTTTCATGACAAGTTAGCTACCAAATAGATCTGTGACTACAAAGAGAAAGTTATACACACCAAGCAGACTTGGGGTATCCTATGACTGTCTGGAATTTATTTTCAAGTAGACATGTCACCCAGATTGAGATTTCATAAAGGGAAAAAATAGTTCATTATGATTTTTTCCTAGTAGTGTGGAAATAATATAATGAAAACATTATGTTTATCAATAAATGTATCATATGAGCTGTTCTCACACTAGGGGCTAAATGTGGTAAAAGTGGAACACTAGAGGGAAAAAAAAAACATCTATAGTAAATTTTCCCAATTTCTAGCAACCCTTCTGCTTAAGTGATGCATTTTAGTCATGGGCCTTTGTTTGTCCTTGGCTCAGCATAATGATAGCATTGCGCTACCAAATACCAGAACTGGCTCAAAAGTCAGGTGTCTTGTCTAGGATCACACCATTAATATTTAATATAAGTGCCTTATAGCTTTTGGAATTCACATTTCTTCAGATTGTGATCTCACTCTTAACCATTTCCACTTTGTTGAAACAGACAAATCATTGGTTCCTTCCATTTTCACACACACCCCTGAACCTGGTGGGAACCAGTTGGCAAGTTAGACTGCTATCATCTACCTCATGTGTTTTTGTGAGAACCCTTCATTTATCATATGATAATACAGGAAGATTCTGTCCATCATGTTTTCCATTGTGTGCTGAATGAGCAAAATCCTCTCTTAGTCCTTCATTGTGAAGTAACATCCTAACATGCAGAAACATCAGGAAGTTCTATGGAAGCCTTCATCTTTTTTTTTTATTATTATTAAAACTTTTTATTTGCAAAACATATGTATGGGCAATTCTTCAACATTAACTCTTACAAAGCTTTCTGTTACAAATTTTTCCCCCCTACTCCCTACCCTTCCCCTAGATGGCAGGATATCCACTACATGTTAATTATGTTAAAATACTTGACAAATCGAATATATGTATACATATTTCCACACTTATCATTTTTGTGCAAGAAAAATCATATCTACAAGAAAAAAAATCAGAGAAAGGAAACACAAAAACAAAAAATCAGAGAAAGAGCAAGCAAACATTAATAGAGAGCATGAAAATGTTATGTTGTGGTCCACATTTCATATCCCTCTCTCTGGGTGTATATGGCTTTCTTCACTGAACAATTGGAACTGGTTTGAAACATTTCATTGTTGAAGAGATCCATGTCCATCAGAATTGATCACCATATAGTGTTGTTGTTGCCGTGTATAATGATCTCCTGGTCCTGCTCATTTCACTCAGCATCAATCCATGCAAGTCTCTCCAGGCCTCTCTGAAATTGAACTGCTGGCCATTTCTTACAGAACAATAATATTCCATGACATTCATATACCATAATTTATTCAACCATTCTCCAATTGATGGGCATCCCTTCAGTTTCCAGTTTCTAGCCACTACAAAAAGGGCTGCCACAAACATTCTTGCACATGTGGGGCCATTTCCTTCCTTTATGATTTCATTGGGATATAAGCCCAATAGAAATACTGCTGGGTCAAAGGGTATGCACAGTTTGATAACTTTTTGAGCATAGTTCCAAATTGTTCTCCAGAATGGCTGGATCCATTCACAGTTCTACCAACAATGTATCAGTGTCCCAGCTTTCCCACATCCCCTCCAACATTCGTCATTATCTTTTTCTGTCATTTTAGCCAATCTGACAGGTGTATAGTGGTACCTCAGAGTTGTCTTGATTTGTATTTCTCTGATCAATAGTGATTTGGAGCACCTTTTCATATGACTACAAATAGTTTTCATTTCATCATCTGAAAATTGTCTGTTTATATCCTTTGACCATTTATCGATTGGAGAATGGCTTGAATTCTTATAAATATGAGACAATTCTCTATATATTTTAGAAATGAAGCCTTTATCAGAACCCTTAAATGTAAAGATGATTTCCCAATTTATTGCTTTCCTCCTAATCTTGTCTGCATTGGTTTTGTTTGTACAAAAACTTTTTAACTTAATATAGTCAAAATTATCTATCTGGTGTTCAATTAAGAGTTCCAGTTCTTCTTTGGACATAAATTTATTCCATCTCCACAGGTCTAGAGGTAAACTATACTACGTTCCTCTAATTTACTTATAATATCACTCTTTATATCCAGATCATGAACCCATTTAGATCTTATCTTGGTATGTGGTGTTAGGTGTGGGTCAAGTCCTAATTTGGAAGCCTTCATCTTAAGGAGTACCTCAGAACTAGTCATTTTGGGATTGATGAAGATAAAATTCATCCAAGCTTATTTATGTCTTCTTGTCTATTTTAACTTTCTTTATGAAATCATAGATCTATTTGGTAGCTACCTGGTCATGAAAATATTTTTTGTATGGATTTTTTGAGGTGTTACAGACCAGTGATTCAAGATACTCCCCAAATAATTGATATGTGTACTGCTTTGAGATTTGCAATTCACAAGTTTGAGATAGAGGACAGATTACTAGACGTTGGATGACTTAAATGGGAAGGCCACTGTACTTTTTCACTGATAATGACAATAGTGATAGTCTCATAGTTTAATATTTATTTTACTATTGTAAAGGACTTTATATAAAGAGGAATAAAGTCAGAGAGACATGCATCCATGTCCTGCTTCTGGCACACACTGGCTGAATTTTTAAAATTAAAGCTTGCTGCCTATGAGACCTTGGGCATTTAAATTCCTGTAGCCTCAGTTTCCTCATCTGTAAAATGAAGGAGTTGGTTTAGATGGCTTCTGGATGCAACACAGGTTTAATTCTACTATACTAGGATTTGACTCCAAGAAACTGCACAATCCTATTTAAAAGTCTATTAAATGAAAAGCTATAGTGTAATTATCCATTTAATAAATAGACACAACATAGAGTGTGCTGGTAGGTAGCTTAAAGAAGAATTCCCTAAGAAACTCAAGGAAACACTATTAAATCAATTTAATTCTTAAAAATGAGAGCACTGATAAAACACTGGTCATGAACTTCAAGAATGATGGTTAAATTTAACTATTATAATGCAACTGTGGTCTTTAAACAGCTTTCTGTGGCTGATAACTCACATTTACAGAAACCAAAACATGGCATTCATCATCAACAGCCACCTCTTTGACCTCCAAATAAAGATAACATTGAATTTCTACACACTCAGAAGGTGGAAAATTCAGGGAGAATTATGGGAAAACATACTCAGTACTGAGGTCAAAAAGAGTTGTTTTTATCACTGTGCAGAAAGACAGAGAAGTCATCAGAACCAGCAAAAAATCAGACAATGATGGAATGTCAGAAATGTAAGAGACTTTGGGGAAGATCTAGTTGAATCTTTGAAACATATACCCAAAGAAGTATAGATACTTCAATCCTAAGTGCATTATTTATTCAAAAAACTTATAGGTTTTTTTTAAGTGTTATTTGTCAGAATAACTAGAATAAGCCCACCAGAACCAGAATACAGAAATATTTGCATCCAGAACAAGGACCACAAACCACACCCTGAGGTAACTTGATATAGTCACAAAAAGGATCCCTGTGGACTGCATATTGATTTAGAAAACCACAAATTATCATCTATGTTGCATTGTATTTTTATTTCACTAAATGTTTCCCAATTAATCTTGATAAACTTTATTTTCCTCATCTGTAAAATGAAGAGTTTTAACTAGATAACCTCTAAGGTCACATGTAGTTTTAAATCTATGGTTTAATGATACTAAATAGCATGTACCTCAGTTAAAGTTGAGAGGAGCTGAGGGGAGATATTAAGGAGGAAAAGAGAAGTAAGGGAAGAAGTCAATCCAACCTTTCAAATGGTAGCTTCTTAGGTTAACTAAATATTCTTACAAACTTGCTACAAAACTGCTGATTCTCTGTTGATGATGAACTAAAATGCTGTCAATGCTACACATTTTGCAACCTGGAACAAATTTCCATTTGCCCTGTCCTAGTTATAACCTAATTTTTTAAAAAACTCACTATAGTTCTGTGTATACAAAGACAAATGGTATTTTCAGGACTTAGTGCACAATTTGATCTTATCTCTATTAAATGTAATATCATGACTAAGAAAGTTTATAATACATTTCTTTAAAAATTTATTCACTTTAGAGCTTTGAAAAAATGTTTTCAAAAATTGACATGGACATGATAAATGCTATTTATGTATTCTTGAGGTTACTCATGCAATGTTCAAAAAAAAATAAAAGCATAATATAGATATAAGGAACATAAACTTTTAGTGTGTTGAATTTTTCAGAATACTTTCTTTACAATAATGCTGTGTGGTGAGAGTTATTATCTCCATTTTGTTGTTCAGGCATTTTCAGACATGCCCAACTCTTCATGGCCTGATTTTAGGTCTTCTTAACAAAAATACTAGAATGGTTTGCCATTTCCTTCTCCAGCTCATTTTACAGATGAGGAAATCTGAGGCAAACAGGTGCAAGTGATTTGCTCAGGATTACACAGCTAGTATCTGAGACCAGATTTGACCTCAGGAACATCAGTCTTCCTGACTCCAGCAGAAAAATTTGGAGCACAAGGTTTTGTAAAGGTGAATGTAGAGAAAACTATTTTTGCATGTGTTTGGAAAAATAAAAAGCTTTTATGCAAAATTTAAAAAAAAGTGATTGGGGCAGCTAGGTGGCACAGTAGGTAGAGCACCAGCCCTGAAGTCAGGAGGACCTGAGTTCAAATGTGACCTCAGACATTTAACACTTCGTAAGTGTGTGACCCTGGGCAAGTCTTAGCTCCAATTGCCTCAGCCAAAAAATGAAAATAAAAATAAAAATTCATTCATAGATATGATCCTTGGTTGATCCATACAAGTTAAGTCTTTTGGGTATCTAGGCTAATTAATTTACCTTTTCCAGTTTGTCTAGAAACTTTGGTCTATTCCTATAGACTTAGGGATTCATTGTTCTAGAACTGAAAGGACTCTCACATGCCACTTAGTCCAACCTCCTCACTCTCCTCCATTTTCAGATAAGGAGCCAGAGACACATGGAAATTATGTGACTTGCCCAGTGTCATTCAGTCATAGAGGGAGAATCTGGCATGAATTCCTCTGACTCCTGTGTCATAGCTCTCTAAGGTAATTTATAATTATTCAAAGTGTTATTTATAATTGTTTATGACATGATTAAGTAATACTTCCCACTTTAATGACTATACTTCTACAAAGCATATATGTATATGTATATACATATATGTATTAAAAGAAATTATATTTAAAGTCATTCTTCAGAAAATGCCTTCACAAAAGTAGATAAACTATTAAAAATAAGTGTCCTAAATGTTTTAGACTTTTAGGACATTCTATTAAAGCCTAAAAGTGTACTAAGACTTTTGGGGCATTCTATACAAAACTGACATTTATTTGGCAAATATAGAATTTTGTATAATAGGTTTTCTTAAAACAGGAAATGGTATGGTGCCATTTTCATTATATCTTCATTATTGCTCTCTCTTTTAAGTTACCTTGTGCTCATTTACTTATGTAGGTGTTATAAACCCTCTCCACAATGTAAGTTTTCTGAAGACAGGGACTGTTTTCTTTATGGTTTTTTTTATCTTTAGTATTGGCACAGTGCTGTGTATATAAATGTGTAATATATGTTTATTAAATTGAACTAAATTTAACCTAGAGCTAACAATTATAATTGCTGTTGGGTCCAAGGAGGCAGAGGAACTGTACCCTCTTCCTTTCCTCTTAAAGGACCCTTCTCATTACATAATGTGTTCAGTCTAGGAGAAGTCTGACCACCTAAAAGAAAAAATAAACTTCTTTCCTCACATTCTGCTGCTTATTACATCCCCATCTCTGTGCCCTGCAGAAAATTATTTAAAATTTATGTTTGGCTTATGACTAGCGTCTCTCCAAAGTCAAGAATAGAAAGAAATTCAATCTATCAGGTGAATCAGGTATGGGACAGTTATTTATTTTATTTCCATAAAAGAAAAGCTAAACACAAAAGGTTCTTACAAGTGTTCACTGGCTGAAAACTTAATAAGTAGCAGCATAAGTGGAAATAATTTTGCTCTCTCCCATAAAGGTGATACTTATAGCATTGACATAATATAGTTCAAATTGATGAATAGACATATTACATTTCACTTTAGCTCTGGACTGTCTAAACAGCTTCCTCCAACTCCATGACTTCTCAAAAGTCTGGGAAGGTGCTAAATTTCTCTTTCAATTAGTAGTATCCTTTCCAATCTTAATACTTTTATAGCTGTCCTTCTGATCCACCAAAGGGATCCACAATTTCCCACCTCTCCAACTCATAAGATTTTATCCAAGACTGGTTGAATCTATCTTGGGATCACTGTTTAGTTTACTATAGTCAGGAAAGGATCACTGGATCATTGCCCTGTCGTGGTGAAGGAGATTACATAATTCAATGAAACTATGAGTTATACCACGGAGGATTGATTACCCAAGACAGGTCATAGTGGAGAGTTCAGACAAAAGGTGATCCACTCTCCAATGGAAATGAAAAATCACTCTAGTATTTTTATCAAGAAAATCCCATGGACCGTGTTAAAATGATAAAAGATATGACACTACAAGATGAGCCCCCTAAGGTTGGAAGATTTCCAACACATTACTGGTGAAAAGTAGAAGACATCTACAAGCAGCTCCAGAAAATATCAAGCAGATGGGCCAAAGGCTAAAGGAAGCTTAGCTGCATATGTATCTGATAATGAAAGGAAAGTCCAAAGTTGTAAAGATCAATATTGCATAGGAACTTGGAATATAAGATCTATGAATTTGGATATGGTCAGACAGGAAATGCAGCTGGCATAAATAATATGGAAAAACTGAACAACAACAAAAACAACTTAGGAAAATAAACAAAATGTAAAAAGCAGCCAGCAGCCTCAAGGCTCAGGCTTAATTCACCTAGTCCAGTGCTTGCTCTCACCACTAAACAGGAATAGTCTCAATTTCTACTAGAGAATACTGGTCAGAGAACAAACTCAAATAGAATTGATACAATCTGAAGCCAGAAATGGAAGAGAACAACCAAGGGTGGTTCTTACTGTTCAGTCATGTCCAACTCTGTGATCCCATGAACTATAACATAGCAGGACCTTCTATCTTCCACTATCTCCCAAAGTCTGTCAAAACCTATGTTCTTTGCTTCCATGACACTTATCTATCAATCTCATCCCCTGTCTTGCCCTTTTCCTTTTGTTTTCAATCTTTCCCAACATCAAAGTTTTTTCCAATGAGATCTGTCTTCTCATTATGTAGCCAAATAGTTAAGCTTCAGCTCTTGTATTTGGCTTTCCAGTGAATAGTCTGAATTAATTTCTATAAGTATTGACTAATATCTCCTTGCTATCCAAAAGACTCAAAAAATCTTCTCCAGCAACACAATTCAAAAGCGTCAATTCTGTGGCACTCAGCTTTTCTTATAGTCCAATTCTCATAGCCAGATATTGCTACTAAAAAAGACCACAACTTTGATTTTTCAGATCTTTGTCAGCAAGGTAATACCTTTGTTCTTTAAATGTTGTCCAGATATGACATAGATTTCCTTCCAAGGAATGTCTTTTAATCTCATGGCTATAGCTACTATCTGTAGGATCTTTGAATTCAAGAATATAAAAACTCACACTGCTTCCATTTCTTCTCCCTTTATTTTCCAGGAAGTAATAGGACCACTGGCCAAGATCTTGGGTTGTTTGGGGTTTTTTTTAATATTAATGTTAAAATTCAAGCCAGTTTTTTTTATACTCTTCTCTTTCAAGTCATCAAGAAGCTTCTTAATTCTTCACTTTCTGCCATCAGAATGGCATCTGCATAATATTGTTATGTCATTTCATCATCTTCATGTGACTGTTGATATTTCTCCTGCAGTCTTAATTCTGGCTTTTGATTTGACCAATCTTGCACTTTGCATGATGTACTCTACATATAAATTAAATAATTTTATATCTAGCCTTGTTATACTCCTTTTCTAATCTTAAACCAATCAGTTGCTCCATATTTAATTCTAATTGTTGCTTTTTGACACATATATAGGTGCCTCAGGAGATAAATAAGATGATGTGGTACTTCCATCTCTTTGAGGACATATTTTGTTGTGAACCACACAGTTAAAAGCTTTAATGTAGTCAGTGAAGCAGTAGATTTTTTTTTTTTTGGAATTCCCTTGTTTTCTCCATAATTCAGTGAATGTTGACAATTTGATCTCTAGTTCCTCTTCCTCTTCCTCTCCTCCTCCTCCTCATCCTCTTCTTCTCATAATTCTTCTTTTTGTAATTCTTGGTTCATATACTGCTAAAGACTAACTTGTAGAATCATAAATATAACCTTGCTAGCTTGTGAAATGAGCACAATTGTTTGGAAATTTGAATGTTCTTTGACATTGCCCTTCTTTAGGACTGGGAAGTAAACTGATTTATTGCAATCCAGTTGTCACTGCTGTGTTTGTTTAGATTTTCTGGCATATTAAGTGCAATGCTTTAACAGCATCATCTTTTGGGATTTTAAATAGTACAGCTGGAATTCTATCATCACCTCTACCAATCTTATTGTTATCATTGCTTCCTAAGGCCACTTGCCTTCAGTCTCCAAGATGTTTGATACTAGATCAGTAACTATACCATCATGCTTCTTAGTGATATCAGGATCTTTGTTGTATAGCTCTTCTTAGTCTTGCCATCTCTTCTTACTCTGTCCTATTTCTGTTAAGTCCCTAATAGTTTCGTCTTTTATCATGTCCATTTTTGCATGAAATATTCCTTTAATTCCTCTGATTTTCTTGAAGAGACCTCATCTTGCCTATTTTCTTCTATTTTTTTTTTTTTTGCTTTGCTAATTTAAGAAAACCTTTTTATCTTTCCTTGTTATTCTCTGGAATTTTTCATTGTTGGGCATATCTTTCCCCTCCTCTTCTACACTTCACTTTCCTTCTTTTCTCAGCTATTTATAAATATAGTTTGGCTATTTATAAAGATAACCATTTTATTTTCTTGCTCTTCTTCTTTGGGATGTTTTTTGTTGCTTCCTCCTATGCAATATTGAAGACCTCTCTCCATAGTGCTTTAGGCATTTTATCTACCAGATCCAATCCCTTAAATCTTTTCATCATTTCCACTTCATATTCATAAGGGAAGATATTTAGGTTTTATGCAGTCTTGTAGTTTTCAGACCTTCCTTCAATTTAAGTCTGAATTTTGCAATAAGAATCTCATGATCTAAGCCGTAGTCAGTTCCAGGTCTTGTTTTAACTGACTTCTCCATCTTTAGCTGAAAATTATATAATCAATCTGATTTTGATATTGACTATCTGGTGATACCCATGTATAGATTCACCTTCTGGACTGATGAAAAAGAGTATTTGCTATAATCAGTGAATTATCTTGAAAAAACTCTATTAGTTTCTACCTTGTTTTACTTTGAACTCCAAGACCAAAATTGCCTGTTATTCCAATTATCTTCTAATTTCCTACTTTAGCCTTCCAGTCCCCCATGGTGGCATTTTTTGGGGGAGGAGGAGAATATTTCTAGAAGTTGTTAGAGCTTTTCATAACATTGGTCAATTTTGGCTCTTCAGCATCAGTGGATGGAACATAGCTTTGGATTACTATGCTGTTGAACAATTTGCCTTCGATTCAAACAGATATCATTCCATTATTTTTGATATTATAGTAATTTTTAATTTACTCTTTTATTAATTATGAAAGTTACTCCATTTATTCTAAGGGATTCTTGCCCACAATAGTATATGTAATGATCACCTGAATTAAATTCATCTATTCCCATCCATTTAAGTTCACTTACACTGAAGATTTTGATGTTTCATCTTTCCATCTCCTGTTTGACCATATCCAACTTATCTTGGTTCATAGATTTTAAATTCTAGGTTCCTATGAAATATTGATCTTTACAACCATCAGACACATCTGCAGCTGAAGCTCCTTTTACCTTTGGCCTAGCCTCTTGATTCTTTTTGGAGCCGCTTGTAGCTATCCTATACTCTTCTCCAGTAATGTATTGAACAACTTCTAACCTGAGGGGCTCATCTTCCCATGCCATATCTTTTAATATTTTAACAACATCTATGGGATTTTCTTGGCAAAGATACTGGAATCATTTGCCATTTTCTTCTCCAATGGATCATCTTTTGTCTGACCTGTCTGCCATAGGTAACCCTGCATATTATTTATCTTATAGTTTCAGCTACACAAATCCCTCTGCTAGGATAAGGTAGCTAGATAGTACAGTAACAGTCCTGGAGTCATGAAAACATCTTCCTGAGTGCAAATCTGATCTCAGATAACTCTGTGACCCTGGCCAGGTCACTTTATATTGTTTACCTCAGTCCCCTTATCTGTAAAATAAACTGGAGAAGGAAATGGCAAACTACATCAGTTTTTGTTTTTGTTTTTGCCAAGAAAACTCCAAATGAGGTCATGAAGAGTCAAAAGAGATTGAAACAACCAAACAAAAACAACAACAAAGATGGGTCACACCTCATTTTAAAGATTTATTGCCCTTTCATTTTGATATGTCAATTGCTTCATCACTCACAAAGCAAGCGAGTTCTTGAGGGGTAGAGAGAAGTAGACAGGGAAGCATGTAACCTTCTAACCAACTTGAAGAAAAGAGAGAGTAATGTAATAGAATGTTAACTACTTGAGGGTGAGGATTATTTCACTGCAATTTTGTCCTTCTCTCACCAGTATCTAGCCAATATTTTTGCATATAATAGGGACTAAATAAATGGTTGTTCATTTGAATGATGATGATGATGATGATGATGATGACGACAATGGCAGATAACTAATGACTCTCTAAACAAACAAACAGAAAAAAAAAAATACAAGCCTTGGAGGAACGTGAGAGAAGGGTTTTCTCCAAGAAGCACCCTATTCCTGAATAAAAAGCTTGAATTTATGCATTTGTGTTTTAAACACATTTCTGTATCTCTTGATACTTGGGTAGAGTCCCACATCTGAGACAAGCCACTTAAATCAAACAAATTTTAAGGAGTTTTCGGCAAGAGTGTCCAAGAGTGCAGCCAAGAATCATACCATAATCCCCTCTGCACCTGGAAACCGAGCTCACCATCTACACAAAGCACCAACTCAGCCTGGGGAACAAGAGACTGAATCTAATGCTTAGTCCCCTAACTCCAATTTGAAGTACAAAGAGCCAACTTTGGGCCATGGGGGAACAACTGTGCAGTTTCTTTAACTTTCAATCAACCTGTTTGTGGTTACTTCAGCCTTGAAGCTAAATTTTCCTAGGTTTTAAACCAATCTTTCCCCCAGGATCCAGTCACTAACATCACCTGTGTTTATCAACTTCCTTCCCAGAAATGATGGAGTATGATGTCAGTTACTCTCAAAAATACCACACCCTGCTTAAGTATGGTCAATAGATCTTATTTATTGACATCAGTATCTTAATTATTTTAATGTAAACATTTTCATAAAGATTATTACATGTTCCCTACCCAAATTTATATCTGCCCACATTGATTCATTTCTTTTCCACACCAGCCTTATAGACAAAATTAATCATATGGTTGAGTAAACAATTCTTTAAAATCTCATAACCACAATGCTACTTTTAACTAAAATCAAATCAACAACAACAACAAAAAGATTCAGTTAATAAGCCACTGTTGAAGCAGAATCATAAAACTGGATTTCTAACAATAGTGTATTGTAAATGATATTTCCCCCTCCCACCCCCCAGGTTCCCTGTGATAGCCACAGCTAAGGAAAACAGATGATAACAATAAATATGATTTCCACAGCCCCACAACCCTTTCACCACTTCTTCCATGTGGGAATGATATGCAATATTCCTGCACTACATTTGGGTTAAAACATTTTTTTCCTCACAAATAATAAATTTATAGCAAGAAGATTTCTTTGTGATTCAGGCTCCAATTCTTTTTGCTGCAACTGCTTTTAGGAACATGAATTGCATTAGCTTAAGTGTGATGAGTTTGTGAAAGCTACTTGGGCTCTGTGTAAAAGGGCATAAACATCTTAATTTCTAAAAAGATAGCATATGACTCCCTTCTGAATCTTTTCAAGTTTCATGTATTTCATCCCATTCCAACCTTTTCATCTAAGCTATCTAAATCAATGTGAGTTTAGGTAATGGACTCACTTCCTTTAATAAAAGTAGAAGAAAAAGGGTATCCCATGTATTAATGTGTATATGTTGGTGGAGTACATGCATTTTTTCAATATACTTATAACCTCCTTAAAAGATAAAAACAGAAAAATAGCATAATTTGTGTAATCAAAGAAACATATGACTGGAAAAACAAATGGGTTGGTCATATATCAAAATCAAAATATAGACCACAGGCAGCCAATATGATCTATTGATAAAGTAAATAAGACCTATAGCATCAATGGATAAACTCCAGGCAGTAAACTTATAGGAGGACATGAACGGGAGTTACACGGGAATGAATGGGAAGCCATAACAATGTTGTGATTAGCAGTGTTGCAGGGAATATGCACAGTGATGAAAACACAGATCCAATGGAATCAGAGTATTACTATAGATATCATTTAGAACAATCTCATCCTTAAAATGAATTCAATATTAAAATTGTTGTGTAGTTTTTTTTTATTATTATCATTTAATACATTATTGAATATAACAAAATTATGTGATCCCATAGCTATTTCATTTAAAGACTGAGTTTGTTTGGATTTTTTAACATAAGTAAAAATTTGAAGGTTTTTTAAAACTATTAATATATAGTCAATTAAATATTTTCTTTAAAAGTCAAATAATGCTCACTGTACAAGGAAGTCCACATAGATCTAAATATATTGGGATTCCTTTGATATAGAGGTTGGATGGCTGCTAAGGTCCTTTCCAAATATCAAAATCTGTGATTTTGTGATTGCTGATAATACAGTCAATATTTCTATGAGTTGGTGCTGAATTTGAGATGTGAAAATTCTCTTTTCAAACAGAATGATTTCTTTTGCTTTCTCAGCACAGCCACTAAAGTAAATGGACAGTTGGGCAATCATCCAGTAAATTAAGTCCATGTAGACCATCAAACTAGACTATTCAAGCCTCAAAACTCTTCCTTCCTTTCTCCTTAAAAATACAAAAGGATGTTTTCCTCAAAAATTTATCTTAAGAACTGTTTATTTCATTTTTTAAATTAGATAAAAGCTATATCTCCATGACAGAAAACCAATTTAGCAGAAGCTGGGAATTTGGTGTCTTTGGCTTATTTAAACATATGGTTTAGTATTTGCTAATATTTTCTTGCCTTTTTCATTAATTAAATAGCTTCATTATTTTTTCTTTGTTTTCCACCCATCTTTTTTATCTATCTTGAGAAAATACCCTTTTCCATCTTAAAAATTATGTTTTCTGAAATGCAATCTTTCTCTGTGTATTCTTAAATCTGGTCCAATTGCCATTTCCATCATTGTTTTCTTTAGGATCATTCCTAATTTCTCATAGAGTTCAGCAAGTATAATGATGTCCATATCCAAAACTGGAGGTTCTATTCTCATTGATATTAAAGAAATATCTGACAGATCTTTTCCATTTTTTGTCTGTTTGTTGTCCTCCTTCCAGTTTCATCCTTACATGCTCTTCAGATGATCTGGTTTAATTGGTTTTTTGCCAAGTTCTTTTTTATAAATTTGCTTCTCTTTCACAACTTCTCTATATTAAGTAATATGGGTATAACACGTTCAAATTGATTGAGTTGGTCCAAATAGATTTATTAGATGATAGGAATGGTAGGATTCATCTTTGATAAAGAGGCCTGTAATTTCAAGATCAACTAGTACATTTTTGCATAAGAGAATATTCATGTGCATTAACCTGTTTTACAGTGGTAAAAATAAGAGGGAAAGGAAAAAGAAGCTATGAGTGAATTTATCTATGCATAGGAAAACTTTCAGCAAATTAGAGTCTAGAGACCAGTGGTCAAGAAAAGTAGGCCAAAGAAAATGTTCTCCATCTTCTTTAGATTATTTCATCAATTACTCCTCTATCCTGGCTGACACTTTCCCATTAATTTTTCTTTTTCTTTTATCCATCCATTGGCTGATGAGTCTATAAATATACCACATCTGCTTTTACTTTGCCTTTTTTTTTTAGAAGAATAAACCAGTACCAAACACACTGCCTTGATTACATCTATGATCCAAAGCATAACACATTCAAATTTTGTCACAGTAGAAGGAGGAGTTTCAAAACTTAACACTGTTAATTATGTCAGCTGTGATAATATTAGAGAATAAAAATCCAGATGAAAAATCCAGACATGAAAATGGGATCAGTTAGATGGTACAGTGGGTAGAGTGCCAGGCCCAAAAAGGCCTGGACTCAAATTCAGCCTCAATCATTTCCTAACTGCAAGATGCTAGGCAAGTCATTTCACTTTTACATGCCTCAATTTTCTCATTTTTAAAATGGAGATAATAGCCTCTACCTCCCAGGGTTTTGTTTTAAGAATCAAATGCAATAATAAATATAAAGAACTTAGCACAATGCTTGCACATAGAAAGTGCTACATAAATGTTAGTTAGTATTATAAACACTGTACTTTGTCAGAGACACTATTTCTGCATTTGGAAAGAAAAATACTTAGAGCTTTGAAAAGCAAAAGAAGAAAATTGAATTTATAAATGAAAGCAAGGAAACAAAGCTGATCTTACTTTGAATCCCAGCAGCCAAATGAGGACCCATGAGTCTACCATCTTCAATTCAAATTCTACTTTCTTTATTTCTTTTCCATTTTTTGAGATCCTTGATTATTAGGTGTTGGCTTATAAAAAAAGACCAGGAATTCTTGAGGTCACAAAGAGAAGAGAAATCCAGGGCAACTTCAGATCAATTCCCAAAGAAATGTAAGTACTAGCAAATAACGATTAGCAAAATACACATCAGGTTACAAAAGACAAGAAAGTCATCTTCACATGGGACTCCTCATGACCTTCTTCTGGGCCAACATTCAATGCCAGCTTCTTTCTGTATTCTGTTTGTGTTTCTATTTGAATCATGCTTTCTATAACCACATTTTTATCCACAAAGTCATTATCTCTTTGCTTTCTTTCAGCCATATGTACAAAGGAGAGAAGATCACCACTGGTTCAGAGGGAATGTTACTAATCTTCAAGGCTGCTAAATATCTGTGGTTTTATTGCACAAGGCACAGATATTTCTCACTCAAGTCAAACAACTTTCAAGTTTGCTGAATCCATCAGGACCCACTTCCTCGTTCCTGATATGAGCTAAGAACCTAACAACACAAATATCATTCATATGTTCTTTACAAAAAAATAGTCTCTTTAAATACCTTGGCTTTGGACAGCATAGAGGATTAAAGACCAATAGTCATATCCAGGCTGGAAAGGTTCCCATTATAAATCTCCCCCAGAAGGGAGCTTTCTGGGGATAATCTTATATAACACACATTTTCATTTTATAAAGAGTAAAGTGGTGTGAAAAGTTACCTTATTGTTTTACAACAGAGGTTATATAGTGGGGGAAATGTTATAGGGAGTACCTTTGGAATCTTTGATAATGGGCTGTTTCAATCAACCGTTATGTGGGAATGTGCTTTGAGGTGATTTTGAAGATTAGTCTACATTACAGGTCCCTTCCACCAAATGTATATGTGGGTTCCTCAACTTGGAATGAAGTTTGCAACCCATCCTTACTGCCTATTTGGTGAGATTCTTGTCCATATCTTTCCATAAATTAAATATATATTATCATATGAATTATTATGTGTTATATTACTATAATATAAATTAAATACATATACACACAAATATATGTAAAGCTTTATTCAATGATGTATGCATATTTTCTCCTCAATTTTTTTGGTATTGCACCTATTATTCCAAAAAATTCATCAAACATGCTACGTGGATATCAGTAGAATACACATCCATTAGTTATGCTTTGCTCCATATATCAATCAATCAATCATTAAGCATTTTTTAAGTATCTACTATTACCAGGTATTGTTTTAAGACTACAGATATGTAAAGAGACAAAAGACAGACTAATTCTTCCAGGAATTTGGAGACAATAATGTAGGAGACAATAGGCAAACAAATGTGTACAAACAAGCTATATATGGGATAAATAGGAAAAAATTAACAAAGGGAAGTTACTAGAATGAAGCAGAGGTGAGAAAGACTTGCTGTAAAAGACAGGATTTAGGTGGAAGTCAGAGACCAACTTACCTTTTTCCCCCAGGGAAATATTTCTCAAGAGTACAAACTTTATATACTTCCTCCTACATAATTCCTATAGTACAGAAGTGTGTGTGTGTGTGTGTGTGTGTTTAAAAGAACTGGAAAAAAGAAAACTTAGGGGTCATTAGAGAATTTTCATGTACTCAAAGATTTATTATCCTCTCAGTGACGATCAGCTATTGTCTATATACCTTTTAAGAATAGTTTTTAGCAGAAATGGAATTAAAACTTAGAAAAGGGAATTCGGTGAGACCTAAGAACGTTAGGATTCTGAAGAGGACATGTTTCCACACCAAAGGGCTTATTGAAGGAAGTCACCACGTCAGCTTTTATCAAAGATTAGAAATTATATAATTCTCCTTCCTTGAAAGTCTTTAAAAATGGAATACCCATCTTTAGTATGGTTGCTAATGAAACAGACGCCCTTTCAGCTATAAAAAAGCAGCAACTAGAATGCAGATCCATCAAGATGACTTTTCAGGGTCCATTTTACTTTTAGGATCTACCATCATGAAGATATGAGAGTAACTTCATAGTCTTGGGATTGCTGGAGCCCTGGGAGAAATAGCCATTTTCTAATTATTTGGGTGATTTTGCTGAGACAGGCCTCTTATTCACTAAGTCATACTGCCTCCAAAAAAACAACATTTTTTCCCTAAGAAGCCTTTCTGTTAATTTAATATAGAACATAAAGTTATAACAACAATAAAGGGTGCTCTACAGTTTCATGCCTTGCACAGTTTGGCAGAAGACTTGGCCTCTGTCCCAGCCTTCTGCCCCAAGGGTTGGCAGTCTCTCAGGAGGAAGGAAGAAGGAATGCCTCATGTCACTCAATAGCAATCCATTCCAGTCAACTTTAAAACTGATGCAAGGATGGCAACCAAGGTTGGAGGGGGTGGGGAGAAGGGGAAAGGAGGAAGGCAGGGAGGGAGAGACTACACTGGGAAATAGAAAGCGGTTCAAAAATGCTGTGACCATCCCCATGTCTTGGAAAGAAAAAGCCATCATACATCGGCACTCTATTAACATCATAATGGTCTTTACCAACAACATCATAAAAGCACCTTTGAATCCATTACCATATCAATGCAAATGTATGAATGTATGCATTACTTCAACTGGAAAAAATATTTTCCATTGACAATTCATCAAATTTGACTAGAGGAAACAATGGTGTTAATGGGACCATCTAAATTCAGTATACAGTAGTATGAGGGCTCACATTTATATGTCAGTTCCACAGTCTTCTGGATACAATAAAATGTGACTAAAGTGGTTAGGATCTTGGTTGTGAGTGACACAAATAAAACAAAAGCTTTCATAAAACAGTCTACTTCTATGCACTTCACAACGATGACCTCAGGTTCTGTCAAAGATTTCTTGCTTGGTAGGGGTTCCCTTTAATAGCTTCCCTGTCTTAATATCTATAGACTGATGTCTCTCCATAACCTCCATTTATGTGACCACACATGTAATCCAAGCAGCCATTTGGCAAAAGGATTAGTCTGGGAATGACCTAGAACAGCAATCTTAAATTCAAAGATCATTAGATTATGGGGCTCTGAGATTACAAGAATATACCTCGCCTCTCCTTGATAGACAAAACAGTTTTAAAAATGGAAGATGAAGGTAAGAGGATGAGAAATGGCCTTGGAGGAGGGGGAAGGGGGTTAATATCAACCCAAAATGACTCAGTCAGCTTTTTCTTCTTCCTGAGTTACTTACATGAAGAAAGTTAGACTCTTGGGCAAATGTAATAACTCTCTGAAGTCACATAGAGTATAGTCCTTTAGTCAGAACAATTCTAATGAATTCAGTCAAAGTTGCTTTCAAAAATACTGAAATTCAGTCCCATCTTCCCAGATCTAGCTCACTTGCCACCTCCTCCCAGTTTCTACCCTCCATTCCCAGTTTTCACCCTTTGGACTTTTATAACATTTGCTTCTTCCTTTCCTATGCATTTATGATATGTTAATCTGCATTAGAGTTACTTGCAGTCATATATCTCTTTCATCTTTGCACACTAGTTGATTATATCACTGAAAGAAGGAAATATTTTAGTTCTTTTAGTCCCTACACAGTATTTTGCATATAGTACCCCTTAAATCTTTTCTGAATTGAAGTAAATGTGTTCCCCAGGCATTGGGGGGACCTGAAGTGGGCAAAATCTTTGTTCCCCACTGTAATTTCCCAACTCTTCCTTTATCACATGAAAAATATGTATAAAGTATTTAGTATAATACTTAGCACTTAGTAGATGCTTAATGAAAGCATATTCCTCCCCCCCACTTCCTTAATACCATCTTTCTACAACCTTCCCTCTTTTGAAATTTACTCCATTAAAATTCCCCACTCGATCTAGGTTATGGTGGCTGTTGTCTAACAAATCCCAAGTCATTCTCCCTCCTTTCTCAAGAAATTCAACACCTAGATCATCATCTTCCTACTCCCTCCCAACTCCTGCTTTTATAGTAGGGGACTTCAGCATCCATATTAATGCCCTTTTAAACTTCCTGTGAGGCAGCTAGGTGCCACAGTGCATAGAGTACTGGAATTGGAATAAGGAAGACTCATCTTCCTGAGTTCAAATCTTCCCTCAGCCTGGATTAGTCCCAGTACTGTATCAATCTATTTTCCTCCTATCCACATAATACTGAATAAAAAAACATGCAGTCATACTGATTAGGTATACTATAAATTAATATTACACAACTTCACTTAGGTCCTCCTCACTGAAGCAAGCCAACTCTTTCACCTCACAGAAACTGTTCCAAATTTTATCCTTTCTCTTAAAGCCCCCCAAACTTACCTCTAGAATAAGATATAAAATCCCTTGTTTAACTCTTAAATCTTCCACAACCTGGAAATGACATATCTTTCCAGCATCTTCATACATTTTTTCACATCTTGCACTCTGAAATCCAAGTACCTAGCTTATTCATCACACAGGAACAACTCCATCTCCCACTTCCATACCTTTGCATGACTTCTACCTTATAGAATCCCTCTGTATCTTTAAGCTATAAGTCAAGGAACACAAGAAAACCTTCATATGGGCGTTCCTTGACTTATATAGCTTATATTCTTAACTAAATGCCCTCTCTTCCTAAACTACCTTTTTTTTTTACTTATTCTCTCCATATATAAATAAATATTATTATTTACTCTATATACATTTATTTGCTATTTACTTTACATAGT
Source organism: Myrmecobius fasciatus (assembly GCA_023553655.1). NCBI lineage: Eukaryota > Metazoa > Chordata > Mammalia > Dasyuromorphia > Myrmecobiidae > Myrmecobius > Myrmecobius fasciatus. Next base: position 31,661 of record JAJPUD010007302.1, read on the forward strand.
TATATATATATATATTATTTACTCTATATAATTATATATATAACATTTGCATGTATAACAAAAATACAATATTATTCATTGATATGTATATATTACATATAATTATATTTATATATATAAAATCACAATGAATTGATCAATATCTATTAATACTACTATGTTATTTATTAATACTACATCTATTAATACTACCAGGCACTGTACTAAGGGCTGGAGATAAAAGAAGAGGCAAAAGAAAGGAGCTCACAAAGTCTAATGAGGAAACAACATGCAAAGAAGTATATAAAAAATAAATTATATCCAGGATAAATAGAACCAAGGGAAGACACTAGTGGGCTTAGAGAAGGTTTCCATTACAAGATGAAATTTTAGTTGGGACTTAGAGAAAGTCAGGGAGGTCAGTAGTTGGAATAGAGGGGGAAAGGAATTACAGACATGGAGACCTCCAGAGAAAACACCCAGAGCTGAGAGATGTAGTGAACTCTCAGAAAACTAGTGTCACTGGATCAAAGAACATGTGTTGGGAAGAAAGGTCTAAAAAGACTGGAAAGGTGGGAAAAGGATAGATTATGAAAGTCTTTGAATGTCAAATAAAGTCTTTTGTGTTTGATCCTGGAGACAACAGGGAGCCACAGTGGACTTTATCGAGTTGAGGAGTGAGGGAGACAATGTGACATAATCAGACTTGTGCTTTAAGAAAATCATTTTGGTGGCTGAATGGGGAAGAGATTTGAGCAGGAAGAGATTTGAAGCAGACAGACCCACAGTAAGCTATTCCGGTGATACAGAATGAGTCCATGAGGAACCACATCAGTGATTGCAATGTCAGAGGAGAGAAGAGGTAATGTTTGAGAGATAATACCAAGGTAAAACCAACAGGCTTTGTCAAGATCCAAATATAAACACACCTCAAAAATAGATATCGTTTCATTTTTAATGCTTCCCCAGTTCTTAGCCCAGTGTCTGGCACATAGCAGTTGTTTGATAATTGCTTGTGGATTTATTATAGGCAAGGGAAACCTCAAGAGAGAAGATATTCCATGCTAGTAACTTGCAAAGACATTTGGTTTTTCCTTTCTTTACCCAAGACACTATCTACTCCCTCCTTCAACTCAATGTCCCCTTTTTTCTGTCCTGCTCACTCTCTGCATCTTCATATCTAAAAATCTGAATTTCAGTTAAGTAAGTTCTGGTTCCTTAGCTTATCTGAACACCCTTCTTAATGCCTGTCCTTAGGCAATCTATAAACTGCCATGTAATTACATATAAGAGAGGTATTTCCTGAGGGGGGGAAGGGGAATGGCAAGGGGTGGTGGGATGGGGTAGGGCAATAGTTCTGTGGTCTTGTATAAAAACAAAAGTAAAAGTATCCCAGCAGGAATTTACTTCCACCTAGACCGCATTACTTTAAAATATACACCTATGATCCTCATAGATCAACTCTAAGGTGACAATGCCATTTATTTTGACCAGTGAATAAGCAGAAAATAGTCCCCTTACCAAGACTCAGCCAGAGGTCAGTCAAGCAGCCAGTAAAAGTGCAGAGAGTAGAACTCCCAGCCCTCAGGTTTCCAATTAAGTTCTGTACTCCTGGGTCTTGCCCGAGCTCTCTAATGACCTACATGAACTTGTCAGTGGGAATACTACATTAAGTTTAGTTGATGTACAAAAACCTGTTCTTAAGCTAAAATGGGAAATTGGAACCATAATTACCCAGATGGGCTGTGTCAATGAACTAAATTCAACAAATAATTAATTGCTCAACCCTCCATTTCATTGACCTATAAGAGGACTTGAATATTACTAAAAAATTAAATCAAATCAGAGGCAGCTAGGTGGCAGAGTGGATAGCTCACTGGTCCTGAAGTGAAAAAGACCTGAGTTCAAATGTGGCCTCAGACAAGTAACCCTAATTGCCTCTCCAAAACAAAAAAGTAAATAAATAAATAAATAAATATACTCAATTAAATCAACAAGTGTTTGCTGAGTGCCATTCATAATAAAGTGGCTAAGCTGAAGTGTTAGACTTGGTGAAGACTTGTCTCTCAACTCCTATACTAGCAAATCATCCATCTCTCAATGTTTCCTCATTTCTAAAATGAAAATAATAATAATACTTGTTTCACAAGATTGTTGTGGGAAACACTTGAGATAATAAATGTAATGTTTTGCAAATCTTAAAGCACTAAGTAAATGTTACCTGAGAGGAAGTATGGTATAGCACAGTCTTGTCAAACTTCTATAGAAATGAAGGCCACTAAACTATATAAACATATTTGCAGACCACATGTCAACTTAGAAAACCACATATTAATATTATCAATGTTTTGTTGTATTTTTATCTATTTTTTGAATATTTCCCAATTATATTTTAATCAGCAGCAAGCCATACTCTGAAATGTTGTGGGCTGAAAGGTCTGAGAACATCATATTTGATACTTCTGTTATGGTAAATAGGGCAAGAAAGGTGCAAGTTCAAAACTAGCTTCAGATGCTTGGTAAGTTTATGATTCTACTTGACTCAGTTTTACCTATAAAATGAGAAGGTGGGACTTGATCTCTAAGCTCCTTTCCAATCCTAAACCTAAACCTACAAATCATAGGTTTCTATACTTCTATACTAGCTTCCATACTGGGCACTATGGAGTATACAATACTTGAGTCTTCTTATGCTTTTCTTATTCACATTCTCCCCTGAGCCAGCTACATTGACCCACCTGCCATTCCTCACACACTCAATTTCTCATTTCCATTCCTGTATATTGACTATCCCTCATTCCAGAAGCCTGCTATCTAGTCCCCCCTCACCTCTAGCTCTTAACATCCTTGACTTCAAATTTCAACTCAAATCCCACCTTCTTCAAGAGGTCTTTCCTGATGCTGCCAGATTCTAGGGTCTTCCCTTCTGAGATTACCTCCCATCAACTCTGTTTATATTCTGTATGAAGTAGGTATTTATGTACTGTTTCTTCCATTAGAATATGAATTCCTTGAGGGCAGGAACTGACTTTTACTTTTCTTTGCACCCTGAGGCACCACATCTGGTATATAGTAAGCACTTAAATGTTTTAGATTGATTAGTTATGAATTTATGATTATACACTCTGATTACATATATCAGTGTGTAATCATATGATTGCATCAACATCAGCATCAGATTACATCAGATAGGTATTGCTATAATAAGTACAGCTCATAACCACCATCTCTTCATTCTACACATTGCTTGTCCATGAATGTTCCTATAAAGGTACAACCAACAATCTGGTGGCTTTCTTCTAGTCTTTTCCTTCTGTGAATGCCAGGGCAGATCTCAAGTTGCTCATGTATTTTCTTTTGCTCTTGTTTTGTATCCTGGATCATACTGTCCTCTGATCAGACAGTTCCTGGGTACTGACCCTTGTGCCCCTTCTGGGGGAGAAATCATCATTGGAAAGAGACCAAAGCCTACCTACATCCATCATGCATTTCTGCATTGCCCTTTGAGTCCCCTACCATTGAGATGCCTCAGTGATTACTGAATTCCAGGATTCCCCATCCTGCATCATCAATGGGAGAACAATGACACTCAAAAAATAATGGGATTATGTGTCAAGGAACAGTTTGACATCATTGCACAATTGTCCAGATGCAGACCAGCTTCCTCTCTTCCTCCTCTTCAGTTCTGAGCTTAGTTCATTGTTCATCTGCCAATGGTATATAATACCGATGTATTAATTCAATGGGTTGTCAATCCAACTTCATATCACAGTCAGGATAATAAACATCTTCCATCCATTTGCTTTTTCCTTTGAAACAATACAGACTGCTGCTGGGCCAAGAAGGGCAGAGGCAGTCACCTTCTCCTTTCTACAGAGGGGCCCCTCTAGCTCAGACTTGCCTAGAGAGAGAAGGTACCCTCTGCCATGGACCTCCAGGGAAGGTGGGGGTAAGAGCAATATGTCTCTCTCTTACTCAAGGGTATGCTAGAATTAGACTGAATTTAGGAGAGCAACTGTTACATTTAGGAGAACAACTGCACCTTGGAAATCAGCAAATGCTACAAATCAGAACTTGATTTTTTTCTAAACTTAAGAAAGTTATGGGGAAATGTTAATGATGCATATTATCCTTAAAACTGCACCATTCAGACTGAGGAATTCTCAGCAATACAATGATCCAAGACTTCTCAGAAGAAATGATGTGAAAAATGTTATCATCCCCAGAGAAAGAACTGATGGATGCAAATTGAAGCACACTTTTTTACATTCTTGTTTTTTCTTGGGAGGGGTGATTCTATGTACATGAATACAACATAGCTAATATGGAAATATGTTTTGCATAATTACATATGTATAATTGCCTTATCAATGAGGGGGAAAGGAAGGAAAGGAGAGAATTTGGAACTCAAAATTTAAAAAAAAAACAAATGTTAAAAGCTGTTTTTAATGTATTTGGGGAAAACAAAATACTAAATAAAAAATTAAAATAACAATTGTTAAGTACATCATTCATACTATTTTTTTTCAGAGGGCCTGTTGTCAAATTTTTATCAAAATACCCTTGCTTTTATCTCTACATAGAGAGATTTAAGGAATCCTGACATGATCCACAAATAGGAACCTAAAAAAGTTCTAGAGAACATGGTAAATTTCTTTAAGGTCTATGGATGGGATAGTCTTCCTGGCTTAGTACCTGATACACTCTGCCTAGCTTGATGCAGCCTCTCCTTTCCCTCTCTCCCTTCAGTCATTAAGAGTTTTGGGACAGGGTTTGCTATTTCATCCAAAATCAACAAGTCTTTCAGCACTGAGCCACATATATCCCTAGAAGTGGCCAAAGTACAGATTTACCCTTCAATAGAATATGTTGTAGCCAGAGTAGGGGACCTGTTATTCACTAACCCTCCCCCAACCCCATCACTCTTTATGGTTATTATACAAAACTTTTTGGAATGGTCATGGATCTTTGAAGAGCCCCTATTATATTCTGGGTCTTGATGCAATCAACACAACGTCAGTGACAAATAGAAGCACCTTGTAGGACCTCACTAATTAAATGAAATATTTGTGCATTTGGCTCTTTCACTAGGACCCATTATTATCCATTTGGAGGGGTAGAGGATACAAAAAATTTAAAACATATACCTGGTTTCACAAGAATCTAGTTTTAGACACAAGATATAAACCTTGAAAACAGTATCAAACAACAATAAAAATTTCAAACCAGAGTTCAGAACAACAATAAAAGAGTACTTACAAAGAGATATTGCAATCATTTTTGAGCCCAGAACTTTACTGAAACTACTCTTCAAAAACTACAAATGAGTTCTTAATTGTTCAACTGAATGGCCTTTTCTCAGTTTCATATCTCCTAATCTTTTGATAGCTTTTAATTCTGGTACTCACCTGTTTCTCCTATTCTTTCTAATTACTCCTTAGTTTCTTTTTCTGGTAGATTGAGTATCTCCTACTTCCTAATCATGAGGGTCTCCCAAGATTTTGCCCTGTGGTGTCTTCTTCTCTTCCTTGGTGATTTCATAACCTCCCAAAGCCTCAATAGTCTTCTCAACACAGAAAATTCCTAAATTCATCTGTAATCTCTCCACTGAGTTTGTCCCATATCTACGACAGTCAAAAGGACACTAACTCTTTCCTGTAAGACCCACTGCTTTCCACTCTACTTCTGTGTGTCCAAAACTTTTGAAGTTTTCTTGACAAAGATAGCAGAGTAGTTTGCCATTTCCTTCTCCAGCTCATTTTACAGATGACGAATTAAAAGGCAAATAGGGTTAAGTGACTTGCCCAGGATCACACAGATAATAAGGGTCTGAAGACAGATTTCAATTCAGAAAGATGAGTCTTCCTGACTTCAGGCCCAGTGTTAGCTATTATTATAATTACTTTGCAATATTTTTATCAGTGTATTTGTATGCTTCTTGTGACCTTATCACCACCCCCTCACTAACACTAAAGAGCATGTAACGTGCCCAAATGACTATATTATTTTTTTCTTCATATAAAGTCAAGACTTTGAAGTCAAGAAGACCTAAATTAGAGTACTACCTACACACATAGAGTGTCTATGTGACTCTGAATAAGTCATTTTACCTCTCCAGTCTGTTTCCTCATCCAGAAAATGGCAGCAATAATTCCACCTACTTCTCATTGTTGTGAGGGTCAAATGAAATAGCATATGCAAAGTCTTTGCAAATCTTCAAGTGCCATATTAAGCATTAGCCATTATAATTAGCTAATTAATGAATGTTTGTTGAGTTATGAAATTAAGTTAATCAAACAGCAATCACTGCTTTAGGAGCAGGAAGAAAGTACTTCAGTCTGGAGTAATTGAGGGAAGTCTCACAGAACATATTTGTATCTTGTCATAAAGAAACGGTCAGATTTTAGAGAAATGGAATGAGCAAAGGAAAGAGTCAGGAAAGTATGAAATATGAAGAAACAATAGGGATACTTTGGACAAATGCAGACTATTTTTTCATTCAGAGGATTTAGAAAAATCCATCTTAAAATTGTAATGATTCCAGGGAAGGGAACATGTTAAAAATTGTGCCATGGGGATTGTAAAAAAACGACTTCCTAGGCACTTTACAAGAAGAAGCATGAAGGTGTATATATTATAGAAGCCAAATATCCATCTAAGATCTGCAAATATGAGATCTTCCTATGGATCTGAGTCATGTTAGATGAAATGTCATTTTTGGCAAATGGATTATTATTCTAAAGAGATACTTTTTCTATCTTTTTGATTAATGGCTGGTCTCTGAAATGCCTACATGATCTGCCCCAAATCTGATTTTTCCCATACTGACAACAGGGTTTCACCACTCCAATCAAACTTCCCTGAAAAACCTAGAATAAAAAGGAATTTTATGATTATCAACACTGATTTCACTTGTAAACTACCTGCTTGAAATATGACCCATTGACATGAGCAGCAGTTTCCAAACTTGTTATCATCAATAAATCACCAACCTCCCCAACAAGCCAATTACTTTAAAAGATGGGTAACAGATGAGAGTAAAGAAATCTTAGTTTATACTAATATGACATTAAATCCATTTCATGGAAAGTAATTCTACAGAGCAATTATGTTATCTCGTATTGTGGGAACAAATGTTAGTGGACTACCAGGAGGACAAACACAGGTGGCCTAAACATTTTGCCCTTTTAGAATGAAAGTGTAAGAAAAGTAAAGGTCAACCACCACTGAGAACTCTTCTTCATTGATTATCATTGTAGAAATCTTTTTTTTTTCAGTCTGCTTTGTCAATCAACAAAGATAAGGAAACCAAGCTTAGCAAAGATGGTTAGTATAGGTAAGAGAAATACTCATATGATTCCATTTTCTCTTCAGCCATTAATTTTGAACACTTTCTTCACCAAATCTTTTATTATATTTTCAATATCTTACATATAGTAAGTTCTTAATAAGTGTTTACTGACTGACTGATACTATATCTACTGACTTGTGTTATATCTTATATATCTAAAGACCATACCATGTAGTAGGGGAAAACAGAAAATGAAGAGAGAGAGAAAATATGCATTTATTAAGTACCTACTATGTGCCAGGCACTATAAAAAGAACTTTACAAATACTCTTTCATTTCATCTCTGTCAGTTCTAAATCTCTGATTTAGAAGATTGTGATTCTATGAGCACAAGCTTTAAATGCCAAGCTTCCTACATCAGTAGGAAACAGAGGGACTGAATAATGCACAAAGCAAATACAGTTACCCCATCAACATTTTTACTTTCTCCATCATGGTTTCAACATACTTCGGGTTAGTGTAAGAAATTAAATGGGAATTTGGGGGGAATTTTGTGGAAGCCACAGACAGCACAGAAAAAGTTTAGAAACTCAGAAATGCATAAAATATATATATAATATTGCATAACATTTTATTTTTAATACCATAATAATTCAGACTTCTCTGGTATGAAGGAAGGGCTGAGAAATTTTACATGGATTTTTCAGATTCCTGGGGTGTCATGCTCCTAAACCTCACATTGTGGGAGAGATAACTGTAATCAGCCCCTAAATTTTGGAATGAGAGTCTCTTTTTAATCTCCCTGCTACATTTAAAAAATAAAGAAATATAGACAGGAGGAACCAAAAAAGGCATTAACAAATAGTTAAAAAGTAGCTTGTTGCAATGGAGGTTGAGAAGTGGACCATTAGCAGAAAATATTTATAGGCAGCATTTTGGAAATGGGGCAACTGAATGACTGGCTAATGCTGAACATTCATCAGAATGCCTCAAGCAGAGGTTCTTATATGATCTTTGATCTATGAATTTATTTAAGAAAATATTTTAACAATTGTATTATACCAAGCAATAGTTGACTTCTGTTGTAATCCTGTGTATTTTGCTTTATGCATTTTAAAAATGATTTTGAGGAGAGATTCAGAGGCTTAATCACTATGCCAAAGAGAACCATGATACCAAAAAATATTAAGAATCCCTGCTCCAGGGACTTGGACTAGACTTTCTTGGGCACAATTTTGACTTCATTAGGATAACATTCCTTAGGATACTTTGTGACAGAACGAGAGTTTCAAGTTCCTGGAATCAAGAAAAAGTTAAGTTCCTTTAAAATCACCAAGAGAGAGAGCTGTTCAGGGTCAGACAACAGAATGGTCAGCTTCAACTAGCAGAGACAGCAGCTTCCCATGATTCTAAGCCATAGGTCCAAGTTTCTGGGGCCAGAATTGCAAGGAAGTAGTAAAAGCTTATAGAACATGTTGGCTGGACAGAGCAGGGTGGGAGGAAAGGAGAATCATGTATGGAATGTGGCATTGAGCTGTTCCTTCTTCTCTTAAAAAATTATCCAGGTAGGGCAGCTAGGTGGCGCAGTGGATAGAGCACCAGCCCTGAAGTCAGGAGGACCTGAGTTCAAATTTGGTCTCAGACACGTAACAGCTGTGTGACCCTGGGCAAGTCACTTAACCCCAATTGCCTCAGCAAAAAAAAAAAAAAAAATTATCCAGTGTCCTTAGGGCAAGCGTCTCATCTCTAGTGTTTTGTTTTGTTTTGTTTTTCCCTAAAACAGTTATTGAGGATGAATTTGTTTCTATGATCTACATCAGAAAATTAGAAAGCTGTGACCACCAGTGTGGCTTGACTGAGTGACTCAGTTCTCCCAGATTGAAGGGGAAGGGGGGGGCATTAGGTTCTTCTAAATTTAAGTAAACTAAACTTTTCCCACAATTATTTCTTAGCTCCAATTTTTTAAATCATCATCATAAATATGTCTAACAATCTAATCAACTGCCCTATTCCTGAAAAGTTGCTCTGTTGTTTTAAACCACATGGAACAAAATCAGGTTAACAGACCCGGAATCCCAACTTTGGCTTAGAATTGAATTTGGCTTCCAAAGCCCCTCTCCAGAAGGGTGCTGTTCCCTACATAAAGACTTCGTTTTCCCTGAGGCAACATGATTGCTGCTATCATAACAGGATGCCCCACATCCTCTTTTCCCTGAGCAGACACTACAGTTCTGCTGTGAGGAGAGTAGCATGTGTCCAAGTTGCTGATGAGATCTTTCCTGTATGTTTCATCAAAACTGATGTCAAGTGCAAAGGGCTATGTCAAGGAAATAGCATTAGACAGTGCTCTTTCAACATCTGAAAGCATACACTTTTAAAATAGGGAATAGAATGAATGGTTTTTTTTCTCCCTGGAGCTATATGTTCTAAGTTCATAAAGGAAACCAGGAAAAAGAATCTTTTTTTTTTTTTTTTTAATGAATGATTACAGACCAAATATAGTCTAGAATCATAAAGAAGGAAATACCACTGACAGTGTTAATACAAATACATGCTGTTCTCTTGTCTCACTTCTTATTTTTACTTTACTGTAACAATAATTGTTATATTATTATAATATTTATTATAGCATTATATTATAATATGTTACATTCTACTATTATAAATATATCAATAACTATTAATAATAGTACACTAAATATAGTTCTTAGTGAGGTCTAGGGAGGCTAAAAGAAAATGGTTCTCAACTTCATCTCTTACTGTTTTGATTCCAAAGCCCTATTGCTAAGTGATTACGAGGATTCTGATAAAGCAAACAATGCTAAGCCCTAGGTATGCAACAATAAAAATTAAATAGTCCCTGCCTTCAGGGAGCTTATATTCTATCAGGAAAATGACATATACCTAAGTAATAGAATTATAAACCAAGTGAATAAAAGGCAAAATTTTGAGGAGTGGCCCTAGCAGGGAGATCAGGAAATGTTTCATGGAGAATCTGGTGCTTGAATAGAGTTTTTGTAGAAAATAAGGGATTTCTAATAATAATAACTAGCATTTATATAGTGATTTAAGGTTCCCACAGCACTTTACTATTACCCCTTTTGGTCCTAAGAATAGCTCTGAGAGTATAGTGATGAAGTCCTGGGTTGTCAGAGAAAGACTGAAGTACTGATAAGATTATAATATTTCTTGAGACAAGCAAGGAAGAGCAATAATGGGGAGCAGCTCAGTCTTACAGTCCCATCCCTATGGAGGTCTTGGGAAATTTCATCTTATTGTATTCAATCAGAAAAACCAAATTATGATGTCAAACCCCCAGGTTAAATTTCCCTATAAATCTGCCCATGCCCAAGCTATCTTTGCTGATTGCCTTTTGGGTTAGCCCACCACAGTGTTCTGCCTCCAGGTGTCTTTCTTCTCATCCCCACCTCCATGCCTTATGATAGCTTTCTCCTTGTTACTGCTAACTAACTCTTTTAGGGTGCTAAACTCCTCTATGAATTTAGTCTGCTAAATAATGGCAGACCTCTACCCCATGGCTTATTCCCTTTCTCCTAGTTAATTGTGTCTTTTACATTGTTAATTGTTTAAAACCTCTTTCCTTTCTAACTATATGCTCTCCCAATACTATTTCATATTTACCATTTCTGGGGCTTATTTTACCTCTTCATTTTGTCCATAACCCTTTCCCATAAATAAAAGTACCTTTTGGCAAGGAGGAAACCATTGTGAATTTTTCACATGTGAATTGCTACTGAATGCCATCATTTGGTGCCAAACCCTAACATTTGGTACTGGACCTCAACCTCATCAGTAGATATTATTAGTATCCCCATTTTATAGATGAGGAAACTGAGGCAAATAGTACTTAAGTGACTTTCTCAAGTATCTGAGGTTGTATTGGATCTCAAGGTCTTCCTTTATCCAGGTCCAGCACTCTTTCCATTAGACCTTAAAGAGGTAAAGAAAGGTGAGAAATAAATGTGGTCCAGACATGAAGAATAGAGAATACTTTTATATTTCCTTCCATTAAAACTTTCTTTTCCCTCTTTCTTTCCTTTTTTTGATTCCTAAAATAGTGGATGAGGAAAGAAAGGGGCTCATTTAGTGAGAAAACATTAACAGTTCCTTTTTCTTCCTACCTTAAGCCCTCTACATATAAACAATAGGGCTGCATTATTGATAATCACAGGAATAATAATTGGCCTCTTGGGTACCAACAATATACCAGGCATTATACAAAATCTGTCTCTCTGGTAAAACTATTTGCCTTGCAAGCATGGCTGCTCTCAGCTCAATGGATTTCAGACTTCTTATAACACATTCATTGTAAGTTCCTTTGTTTTAATTTGTGGGTGTGGGGTAGCAGGGTGGGATGGGGGGAATTTTTCTTCTTTCTTTTTTTGTTTCTTTGTTTCATTTTTCTTTGGTGAGAAAGATTGCTGCTTTGTTTTTAAAGGTTTTGCCTCAGTGGGAATGCAGGCTTCTTTTATTTTAGCTGTAGGGGAGTTTGGGTAGAAGCCAGTCTCTAATGTTTGGGGTTCTTGAGACTTTATGCATCTGTTGTTTCACCATCACAACTCCATTTGCTTGGCTGGAATTACAACTCAATTTAAACCCAATATTTTCCCTTTACCCCCCCCTGCATCATACTAGGCTCCAGATTTAACAGCAGCCATTATACTTTCTGGGCTCCTCTCAAGATTTTATTTGATTTCTACAAGCCCATATAACATTGTACTCTAAAGCTAGTAATAAGTCTTGAATGAGGCACACTAACCAGGCTCTTTTCCTCAGCAGAAAGGTCTATTCCCTCCCCCTTTAAATTGTAACCAGAAAGGATGATCTATATGAGCCAGTCCTCCACTGAGAACGAATTGACTCAACAGGTGGAAGAAAGCTGGTTAGACCAAAAGTGAGAAACATTTTCCCACACTAGTAAAACTGTTTACCTAGAGATCCTTCTTTAAGCAAGCAACATGGCCTTATAGACTATCTCCCTTTTGCAGTATGATGGAAATAAGACTACATTTCAAACCAGAGAAGTTAAGCTCAAACCCCAGAAAGTCACCTCTGTGTGACTTGAGACAAGTCCCTACATCTATGAGTCTCTGTTCTTTTATTTGTGAAATTCCAGTTCTTACTTGCCATATTATTTAAGGACACATCAACTGATTACCATGAACATCCATTTATAAAATGGGATCGTTGTAGAGCACCTTTTCTCAGAGGAGCTTAAAGCATCAGACATAGATTCATTACTTTACTGAGCCTAATATGGATCCTATGAGAACTGGGCACAGATATTAACTATCCCCAACTTGATCTTTTGGAAAAATAACAAGCAGAAAAATTAAGGGACTTGATCACTGTCATACAGAGACAGACAGACAGATGGAGACAGAGAGGGGGAGGGAGAGAGAGACAGAGACAGAGAGACAGAGAGACAGAGACAGAGAGAGAAAGAGACAGAGAGAGACAGAGAGAGAGAGAGAAAGGGAAGGAGAGAGAGAAAGAGAGAGAGACAGAGAGAGAGAGAGAGAGAGAGAGAGAGAGAGAGAGAGAGAGAGAGAGAGAGAGAGAGAGAGAGAGAGAGAGAGAGAGAGAGAGAGAGAGGAGAGAGAGCTGGGATGAGAATTCACCTCATTTGTCCTGCAGTCAATGGAATCATCAGCATAATAATGAACCCCCTCAGCCTGATGCCATATGGACGGGGTATTTCAATTTGAGCATTTGAAAACACAACCTGCTTTGAAGTATTAATGCTTAGTTGGCAAGTTAATTGATTCAGTTTAGCTCCATAATATAGAAATACTTTATATTCTTGGTCTGCCACTGACAAACACTGACTATTTAAGCCTCACAGTAACCTTGTGAAATACATTATTGGTTATTAGCAGTTCCCACTTTACAGCTGGAGGAACTCAGGAAGAGAGTTTAAATGGCTTCTCTGAGGCCACAAAGGAAGTCAGTGTGACATGGGGGAGAAATTCTTAAGTTTTTTCTCTTTTCCCCACATATATGTGTGTATATATGTACAAAGAAATATATTGCATAGAAATATACACATACAAATATACATATAAATCATATTCTCCAGAAAAGATCTCATACTTAAGATTATTCTCATAACTCAAGATATTTTCACAAAACATCTGAGTCTGGATGCCACATTAATTGCAAGATTTATTTAAATCTTTTTTCCCTTAACGACTCCACAGTGGAAAAAATTCTTTAAGGGAATAGTTCTCAAAGAATGATTGATGGGCTACAATTTAAACTAATAAGACCACCAGTAAAGTACCCCAGATAATCAATAGACTGGATTCTTATAGTATATCTAATGTTTATAATATTCTCTTGCACTCTCCCAACTTGTAGGATGGGAACCCCAAAGGGCAAGCCAACTACCCTACGTACAAATTGCTCTATGACTCACACTCCCAAAACTATATCTCATGAGACCCTGCCTGTCCTCTTATCTTTAAAAGTCAGGCACTAGACACAAAGCAAAGGTATTTATTAGGATGCTATAATAAGAATTGCAACAAAAATTTCTCCACAGCAAATGGGGCACAAATCATACAGAGCAAGTGAGAATAGTGGGCATAAATATAGAATACACTGGCAATGAGTCATGCAGATAGGGAGCATATGTGACCTTGATAACTCACATTTCTGGTACTGTAGGGCCCCAGGTCCTGTCTGTTTTCAAAGTATCTTCATGTTGATCCTTTCTGGAAAAAGCACCTTAGGCAAGTCAATCAGCTGCTTTCTTCACTAGTGTGGTTCTGGAATGTCAGAGCTAATTTTCCTCTGAATCCAGTTGTCTCTCTTCTCTGCTGCCAGTCAGGTTTCATACTCCTTGGAACCATCTCCACTGACTATCTATGCTCCCTACTATTTGTGTTATTTCCTAGTGTATTAGTAGCTTAAACACACAACTCTGTGGCTGTCTGGGGGAAGGGAAGGAAAAAGAACTTCTCTCCCCCTCCTCTATACTGTTTTGAATGGGAAGGTTCTAAGGAAAAGGTAAAAAGGGATTTCTTCTTAAGAAGTAAATTTTGGGGGGCAGCTAGGTGGCGCAGTGGATAGAGCACCAGTCAGGAAGACCTGAGTTCAAATCTGGTCTCAGACACATAACATTCCCTAGCTGTGTGACCCTGGGCAAGTCACTTAACCTCAATTGCTACAGCAAAAAGCAAAAAAAAAAAAAAAAGTAAATTCTTTTTCAACAGGAGAATCTCCTCTAGACTGCCAGGATTCATAATCTCTTCAACTGCACCCTATGAAAAGCTGCTGTCTTCTAGAACTAGAAATCTTGGGGGGATGTGTTGGTTTTTTGTTTTGTTTTTTTTTGTTTTTTGGGATTTTTTTGCTGAGATAATTGGGGTTAAGTGACTTGCCCAGGGTCACACAACTAGGAAGTATTAAGTGTCTGAGGCAAGATTTTAACTCAGGTCCTCTTGACTTCAGTGCTCATGATCTATCCACTGCACCAACTATTTGCCCCTTTTTTACAGATTTTTAAAACAGATTTTACAGATGCTGAAATTTTTCAGCAATGGCAAGTTATCCCTCTGATTTTAACAAAAAGAACTTCTTCATATCTCATAAAGTGGTAACTTGCCCCAAACTCTTCCTCTCACTTCTAAAACATAACAAAAACTTTTTATCCCTATTACCTGACTCTTCTGAACTCATTTCTTATCTGTGATTTCTTAAACAGAGCTAGGGAATAAATAGGAGGCAGGTAAAATCAGTTGATGGGGTTAAACTGATAAAGGGGAATGGACTAAGTATGAAGTCTATTTGAGGAGTTATGAAAACAAAAAGGGGGGAATTCAAGGCTTCAAGAATTGGTAAAACCTGATTTGGCCTCCAGGAATCAGGGATGCCATGAGCAAAAGATACACAGTAAGAAGATGGGAGGCTGTGAATGAGTAATGAAAAGCTATTGGGTTTGGTGGTGAAAGCATTTGACCTCAGATTTACTATAAAAATGCAAATACAAATTATAAAAATACAAAAATTACAAATATGATAGTATCTTAATCTGAAGTCCTTTTTCTCACTTGAATCCAATATTTAACCAGTATTCCTTGAATAGAAGATAATTCACGTTGAATGAGGGATCATCTGAGAGAGTTTGTCCAGTTTTTGTGATCAAACTAAGAGTAGAAATGTCTTCCTGTTTAATCCAGTTTAAAGACTATCTCCTTATCCACTTTTGAAAAGAAAATCCTTGGAGGCAGTGGTTAAGAAACAATAAATTGTTTGGGGAAAATATTTACTCGAAAGGTGGGCATTGTTCCTTTATGGGAAATCCCAAACCATAAAGTTTAAGGATCATTTTACTTTGGAACTTTGTCTTTCATTTTACAATTTCTATAAAACATAAGTTGGAAGTTGCTTGGGGGAAAGAGAGTATTCTGATTAACAGAAAGAATTCTCTCCATCTGGACCTCTAAGCAGAAATGCTTGCATATTCATAAATTTTCTCTGGCATATTTTAACAAAAACCCAGAGTAGAAATTGGTTTCTTCTAAAACTGGGAAGCTGGGAAGTGAAAGAGAATAAGTGGCATTACATAAGCCTAAAAAGATAATTTGAAGCCAAAAGTAGAAGTTTTGAACACCAACATAAGGAATTTAGATTTTATCAATAGTTAATGAGTAAGGAATCACAGAATGTCAAAGTAATAAAGAATCTTAGAAATTGTCTAATCCAGATAGTTCATTTTATAGAATAAACTGAAGCCCATAGATATGAAATGACTTGTTCTAGGTTATATATCAATTAAGTAGCAGAACCAAGTCTCAAAAAAAAATCTAGAGAAAATTACTCTACTGAAAGTTTTGTTGGTTTTTGGGTTTTTTTTATGGAAATGTGATATAATCAGAGCAGTCATTGGAAAGGCTTTAAGAAATATTTGACACTTGGGAAATGGCTGAATAAATTGTGGCATGGGAATGGAATAGAATATTATTGAGCTATAGAATGAATATGAAGAAGCCAGAAAAACAGAAAAAACTTTATGTGAATTGATACAGAATGAAAACAATAGAACAAGACAATATACAGAATGACTGGAACAATGTAGATGAAAACAACTTTGAGAGGCAGCAAAACTCAAATCAAATGCAATGTTGGTTTCACACTCAAAGCAAAACATACATTCTTCTAGTTAATAAATGACAAACTATAAAAAAATGAAAAGTGATGTGTGCTTTCTTTGGCAATCACTACATTAAGTTTTACTTAATTTATTATGACAAGCTAGGGGTGGAGTGTGAGTGTAGGGTGAGGATGAAATTGTTTATTTGTTGGGAAATTACTCCTGTGTAAAAACAAAACATATCAAAACTCGTTTAAGATTATATGAAAAATAATGTTAAGGGGATGGAGAAATGGAAAGAAGAGAGCAAGGATTCAGTCTATAATCTTGTAATATGACTAGAATACTGGACCTGGTGCTAAAAAGACACAAATCCAGCTTCTGATTCTATGGGGAAAGGAAGAGAATCAACATTTATATAGTGTCTAATTATGCCAAGCCCTGGGCTAGCACTTTACAAATCTTACCTCACTGAAAAGATGTGTGACCATAAAGAAATTATTTAAGTCCCTTTGAATCTTTTTCCTATCTGAAAAATAAGGATAATGCTAGTAGCTACCTCACAGTGCTATTGTGATACTCAAATGAAACAATGTAGGCAAAGTATTTTATAAATTTTAAAATATAGCCCAAATATCAATTATTATTTCCAGAAATCTGGTCATGGAGGAAGAGGAAGCCAAACTGCTTGAAGGAGTAGCAGGAGTAGGGGAAGCTTTTTTTTGTTTGTTTGGGTTTGATTTGATTTGGTTGATTGGCTTAATTAGGATAAAGGAGAGAGAAGCTGTTTGTAGACTGAATAGAAGGAGCTGAGGAAAGTTGGAGATGTATAAGAAAAAAGAAGTGACAAAAGTGAGAGTAAAACCAATGTGAGCTACAGTTACCAGAGAAAGCCTAATGCTAGGGACTAATATTTATTAAATATGTGACTAAATCCCTTTAACTCCCTGAATTCAGCTAATTGAAATGGGGAATAAAACACTTGAAATATGTACCTAATAAGATTATTTGAGGAAAAATTTTGTAAACCTTAAAGTTCAACATAATTTTGAGTTATTATTGATAATAACAACCTCCCCATGTACAGAATAAAATATTTGTCTTGACTGCTAATTTTTTTTTTTTTTTTTTTTTTTTTTTTTTTTTTGCTTAGGCAATTAGGGTTAAGTGACTTGCCCAGGGTCACACAGCTAGGGAATGTTAAGTATCTGAGATCATATTTGAACTCAGGTCCTCGACTTCAGGGCTGGTGTTCTATCCACTGCGCCACCTAGCTGCCCCTAAAACTTTTTAGAATAAATCCTTTGTTGCTGCATTCATGTTAGGGTTTGGACTCTTAAAAACTAAACTTTTAAAAATTTTCTTGTAAACTAAATGCAGATTTTACACCATGAATCCAGACAATGATAACTTGGTTTGTGTTTATAGGGTATGTGAAATAACATAGCAATCAATGGCCCCAGTAGATCTTTATTACTTATATAAACAAGATTGAAGATGCTCGAGGGATATTAATCAAAGCATCAGATTAAATAATAAATAGAACAACATGAGGCATCCTCCAGACATTCTCAGCAGTTGCACATCATTCTGAAGGATTCTGTCATTTATCAATAACACCTGCCATTTTTAATGTACATTTTCTCCAAAAACAGCATGATGTCATCCATGTGTGTATTCTCTTGACTGATATAGATCACAACTCATCCATGTCTTAGTAGACAGTAATTCCTAAATTGTTATGGCCACAAATAGTCATTCCTGGGTGGCCACACCCACAGTGATGATCTTCTTTGAACTGAGCTGTCTTAATCCTATGCTAACAGATGCCAGGTTTTTCTTCAAAGTTTTAGCAGGTTGAAAATAACTCTTAGAACTTGTATTCTGTTGGAAGAGCCTTAGAAAACTCAGGACCACCACCATGTTCTAATGAGTCACCTGATTTTTATTGGAGGATATAATTTTATACAATATGTTTACTCTTGATAGAATAACTTCTTGCTATATGTTATTGACAGAATTAAATAGAAATTTTTAAAATTCCCCAAAGTAACATTTAAAACACCAAATTCTCCTAGATGTCCAGGAATCAAAGTTTGGTTTACAAACATCAAACTTTGGAAAAGAAGAATAGGGAAATTCAATTAATTCAGCAAAATATTTTCATTTCCCTTTTTTTCTACCAAGTACTATAAATAACAGCTGTTAGGGTAGCTATATATATCCCATAAGACTATAAAGGAGAGGAGGTGCTAATTAGCAAGCTTCTTAAATCTAAATGATTGTTCTATTAGATTAGATGAAACATTTATTAAGCACTTACTACATGCCAGGTGCTGGGGATTCAAACAAGAGGAAAGTCAATCCCTGTCCTCAAGGAGTTTACATTGTGACTCTAGGAGACACACAAAAGGAAACTGGAAAGTGATGAGAGAAAAGTATCTAACTAGGGGTAATTGTGAGTAAAATAGTCTGAATAGTGAAAGATTGAGCCTAGTAAGCCATAAATATCATATATAAAGCTCCAGTATAACAAGTACTCTTCAGATTCACTACTCCCAGAATCAAGCTGTTACATCTCCTCTTCAGAAGCCTGAAGAGTGAAATAGCTCACTTCTGTATGGTCTTTATGGTCCTTTGCTCAAGCTTTTATCTTAAGGGTATATTTCCAACTCAGCTACCAATTACCAGCATCCCAATTGCATTCAACTAATTAACATCAATCAGCTTTTACAAAGGGATAGTTACCGCAAAAGCAAAAATACAAATGCACCCCCCAACCAAATGTCAGGGGCACATTCCACCACGCCAAACCACCTTACACCCTAACTCCAAATCCAGTATTTATGTAACAACATAGAAATGACTATTTATAATTATGTGTGCTTTTTCTACTTTTATCAAAGAATTGTAGCTTGTTTAGGTTATTTACAATGATAATATTAACATGTTTGTTAGATATCCTAAAGAGTATAAGAACTTAGTGGCCAATAGTCAAAGATTCCACTTTAAAATATAAATAATTCAATAATTATTGATAATCTGAGAATATGTGCTTCTTAGCATGGTTTGCTCAATTTACTATTATTCTACCATTGATACTACAGAAAAAGAAAACTGTACAGGTCTGAGCATCTTTATTTTAGTCCATTTATGGATTGCTATCAGCTTAAAAAAATTCCATCACCTGATGATCACCTGATGACTTGGTAAAGAAATTCTTCCTATTTCAGCTAACCTAGTTGCCAGATAACAAACTAATTTGTCCCTGGGACCATAATCAAAACATTTACAATTTTGAAGAACCTCTTAGAATTTGCATTATAATAATTAAGATAGATGCTAAATGGAGTATCATTTTTGAATTATGATGAAATCCTGGAATAGGCCTTTTCTGAGTACTTGATCAGTCAACACAGATTTCTTAAGTGCTTAGCATGTGCCTGGTACTATGCTAAGCACAGAATATACAAAGAAAGAAGAGGAAAAAAACAGATCCTGACCTCAAGGAATTCATATTCTAATGAGGGAAAACATGAAAGTTACATACATACTAAATATATAGAAGGTAAATGGGAGGTAATCACAGGAAAGGCAGCAATGTGACATGTTGGCTAAAGAACCAGGTTTAGATTCAGGACATACTAGAATTCAAATCCTTCCTCTGATAAATAGTGTTCATGTGATCCTGAGCAAGTCATCACATTTCTCATAGCTCTAAGATACAAACTGAAGACTACAAGTTATAGAACATTTGCTGATCTGTATTGGTAAATTAAATTTCCTTACTAGGGAGTACCCTACTTTGATAGACCCCCCAAAAATGAAGCTGAATAGAACAACTCACATTTCCCTCAGAAAGGTTAATAAAGGAGTTAGAAGATTTGTCTTTCAATATCCTGTGGTCAAAAACAAGAAGTCAAAGTGTCAGAAACTACTCAGAATTCTTCTGATTTTAAACATCCTCCGAGAAGAGAGTCAGAATGTATAGTATCATAGATAGCAACTAATGCCATTATTGTTTGCCCTTGATTCTCAAATAAGATCATGACATCATGGAGGTGATGCCATGACATGCAACAACTGGATTTAAGAGAGGGAGGACTATGAAATTCACCAGCCTCACGTTCTCCTCTGGAGCCATCTGGGTCCAGTGGCAGGATGTAGATCAGGATGATTGGAGATGACCATGGATGTAGTGGTAGATCTTGAACTTTTTAAGCTAAGATCTTTCCCAAATCTCAGTTTGACCGAGGCAAGGCTCAATCGATGATTAAAAACAGGTAAAAAATGAGACTGAGAATGTCCTCTTTCAACTAGTTAAAAAAAAAGAAAATCAATTTGGAAAGGGAAGGTCCTCAGAGTTTCTGGCCAAAACAGAAACAATTACTATTTACATTATTCTGTGTAAATTAGTGCCCAAACAATGACCAACTGGAGATAATCCATGAATCTTAGAGTTAGAAGTAACCTCAGAAGTCAAGTCCAACCTGAATTAATAAACATTAGGATGATGGTATTGATGATTTGATGATGATGATAATAATTATGGTAATGATTATGATGACACCAACAATGACAACTTTGATGATAAATAGCTAGCATTTATTTTGTGCTTACTATGTTCCAGGCACAAAATTAAGCAATTTACAAAAATTATCTCTTTTGATCCTGACAATAATCCTGTGAAAAAATTATTATTATTTATCCTCATTTTACAGTTGACAAAATTCAAATACAGTTTGACTGTTTTGGAATCAGTACAGTTGAGTCCAAGATAGGCTAAATTGAGTTGCCCAGGGTCAAACAGTTCCTGACATCAAGGAACTGAATCCGAACTGAGGTCTTCCTAATTCCATGATCAGTGTCCTATCTACTATACCATGTAGCTATCTGAACAATACCTGCTTCTTCTACATCATATAAAGGGGTAATCTCCCCTCAATTGTCTAGGGTAGAAGTCTGATCCAGAGTTCAGTCAACTTTGGGGTTCTCTTTTGAGACATCAGTTGCTCATTTGCAAATGAAAGGCTGTATGTAGAACTCTGGGATGAATGGAAAACTCAGTCAGCTTCAGTGATTTGGTTGTAAATAACTTAAGAATCTAAGAACTCTGAGATTAGCCAATGGGGAAATATGAAGACAAATGTAACATTCCTGATTTTACCTAGACTATGAGAATTTGATTACTAACCATAAGCTAAGGTGGGTTACCTCCTGAGAGAAGAAAAGAAAGAAAAAGGAGTAGAAAAAAAGAGGAGAAAGGACAGATATCCAAACTTGGTTAGAGACTCTGCACTGTCACTTGTCTGACAGATTGGTTAGCCAATGAGAGGCTGGAGTGTATCTAGTGCCACCTGCTGCTGAGAAACAGAATCAGCAAATATGCTCTATTTTGAATGATAAGAATGGAGTGAATCTACTAAGCTACTATGATTGATCTCTTAGAAGAGGGAAAAAAGGGGGAGGACCAAAAATGCCTCTCCAAATTTCTAACTGTAGAAGAAGGAGGAAGGGAATAAACCTGCAAATGAGAAGTTTCAAAGGCTTGCCTTTTTCTAAGAGAGCACAACACCACTTCAGCTGAAAGCAGAAACTCCATCTGAAGGTAGAAATTATGGATAAGACAGTTTTTGTCGAGGATTAAATGCAGATGAGCAGAGGAACAGTTTAGAAACAGAGGATCAGGAAAGTAGCCTCGTGGATCACCTTGTCTGGTGGAGACATCATGCCCAGTGAACTGTTGCTATATTTTTGGCTAATATTTTATTCACTATTTGTATCCATGTTCATTTTAGATATCAGTCTATTATTATTATTATTATTATTATTATTATTTGCTTTTTGCTGAGGCAATTGAGGTTAAGTGACTTGCCCAGGGTCACACAGCTAGGGAATGTTAAGTGTCTGAGGCCAGATTTGAACCTAGGTCCTTCTGACTTCAGGACTGGTGCTCTATCCACTGCGCCACCTAGCTGCCCCTATTATTTTCTTTTCACTTATTTGTCCTTAGTTTGGATATAGGACTATATTTGTTTCCTAGAAGCTTGTAAGATCCATCCTTTACCTATTTTATTACATTAAAATTGATTTGTCTTTAAAATATTTGATGTAATTCATTAATAAATCATTAGCTCATAGTCTAGATCAAGAACTCTCGTTCAGAAGTGAGAGTCACAGAACAAAGACATATAATTTGAAGGCTGTTGGAAAGAATGTAGTGAACATTGTTTGACCAGAAACCCATTTAAATCTCTTCTGGGAAATGAATTAGGAAATGTAAACTCAACTATCAACTTGCAGTTGCTATCTTTATTGGAAGTCCATGAGAGGCTGTTGAATGCTTTCCTAAAATCTAGGTAAATTTACATATATATATATATATATATATATATATATATATATATATATATATATAT
>JAJPUD010007302.1:54477-110261 GCA_023553655.1 Myrmecobius fasciatus
TATATATATATATATATATATATATATATATATATATATATATATATCAGTCTAGTAATGTCATCCAAGAAGGAAATTAAAGTAGTTTTCTTGATGAAACCATGCTAGTTCTTTGTGAATACAGTTTCCTTTTCTAAATATTCATGAACTGTCCCTTTAATAATAAATTCTAGGGGTACTTAGGTGGGGCAGTCGATAGAGCACCAGCCTTCACAGTCAGGAGGATCTGAGTTCAAATCTTTCTTCAGACACTTAACATTTTCTAGCTGTGTGACCCTGGGCAAGTCACTTAACCTCAATTGCCTCAGCAAAAATTAATTAAATAATTGATAAATTGATAAATAAATAATAAATTCTAGAATGCTTCTAAGACTTAAAGTCAAGCTTCCTGGCTTTGAAAACCAGTCTAACATTTTAAAAGATTGGGCTCCAAATCTATGATCCCATGATTTCCCATCTCCATACCTTTGCTTAGGCTTCATTTGTATTACCCAAAGCCTGATGATTCTATTGTTCATGGTCCTCTGAGCTTAAATGGTACTGAGAAACATTCTTTGACTTTTTATTTTTTCTTTTCCATTCAAAAAATGACTTTGGGTCATTGACTTTAGAAGAATCACTGACTTTGGAAAAGTCTCTGATCATGGGAGTTTTAAAGGTCCAAAGAATAAGCCATAAGATTCCTAGGATCCAATTCCAGGATGGATTTTACAGCCAGAAAGAAACATCAATGCCCTGAGAAACAAGGAGTGATTTTGGATAATGACTTTTGGATCCCCATGTCACATATAGAAGTG
This sequence comes from Myrmecobius fasciatus, assembly GCA_023553655.1. Classification (NCBI taxonomy): domain Eukaryota; kingdom Metazoa; phylum Chordata; class Mammalia; order Dasyuromorphia; family Myrmecobiidae; genus Myrmecobius; species Myrmecobius fasciatus. The sequence continues at coordinate 55,275 of JAJPUD010007302.1, forward strand.
AATGTGATAGAGGCAATGCTATCTAGGAACTGAGCTAAGTTCTGTGTCTAACTCTGCTCCCTCCTTAAAAACCTGGGCAGTACAGAAGAGATTAGGCCCCTGAGATGTTAAGGGAAATGTTTTCATTTTGCTCTTGCTGTATCTTTGAAATAAATGTTTTTTTTTTTAATAAAAATTAGTCAATGGAACTGAGGTGCTAGCTATGTACCCTTAACAATAGAAAGAACACACAGGGACTTGAGTCAATAGTGGAAAAGAAGACATCCCCCTTCTCACAGGATTGAAGGAACATGGATATATTTGTAGGAAGAAGAGAATGAACCAGTAGAAAAGGAGAGAGCGATGAAAGAGACGAGATGACTGAGGAGGCAATTTGTTGAAGAAAACAAGATAGAATGGGATCACTTAAACAGAGAGGGTTAGCCTTGGTAAAGAATAAAATCACTTCATCCTATGAGACTGTAGTGAAGAAAGAGATAATTACAGAAGGCATCCGTGTGCAAGGAGATAAAGAGGGGGGGAAAAGGGAACACAGTAAGTTGCCTTGATTTTTTTCTGTAAAGTATGAGGCAAGGTTCTCAGTTTGCCTTTTATAGAGGCAAAATGATTTTATTTTAACTAAAAACATAGGAGACTAACATATTATTACAACAGGGAATAGCTGTTAACAAAATCACTAACTACAGTTCTATTATGAAGAATAATCATTTGGTAGCTTAAGTAAATATTCCTTAATGACAACCGCCATTATATGAATATACTGAGTAAGGCTAAGTCCCGGCTGTGAAATTTATACATAAAAGTCAGATGTACTTGTTAAATTATTGTGTATCATATTTGACAATCAGTAATGACTGTAGGAAAGTAAGAGAACATTGGCTCCAAGAACAAAATGATTAAAATTGACAAGAAAAGTATAAATATGACCCCAATTAACAAATTTGCTAATATAGCAGTCATTCCCTATTTATGGCTATCAACCAAAGTTTGATTTTTATGTGTGACAATTTATATATATATATATATATATATATATATACATATATATATATATAAAACTAAAAGTATTTGCCAAGGCAAACAAAAATGTTCCTACAACTCTGAGTATCAATCAAATGAAAAATGAAACTAAAACATGTATGCATTTTTATTTTTTTCTAAAATAATTTAGTAGTGATTAATACTGTCAACAGCACCAGTAATTAGTGCCAAATGGTCAAATTATTGCCAGTCCCCTTCAAGAGTGAACTTATGTGTGATTATAAAACATGGTTCTACTAGTCTGTCTAATTGATAGCTTTTCCATGACCCAAGGAGATTTTCTGTCTTTATTTTTTTTAACCACAGTTCATAATTTTAATTTTTTTTCCTTTGGAAACAAAAATATGGCAACAAATCAAAACTAGCTCATTATCTCTGGGTCATATTCTCCAAGGAGGAAATTAATTAGTCAGCAAACATTTATTAAGCTCTTACTATGTGCCAGACATTATGCTGAGATGAAAATCCAAATAAAAGGCAAAAAAAGTCCTTGACCTCAAGAACATTACATTCTAATAGAAGAGACATCATAGATATAAACTAGTACATACAAGCAACATGGAATGGGTGGAAAATTGTCTAAGACATGAAGGAACAAATCAGGAAGGATTTCTGATCATGCTTGAACTGAGTCTTAAAGAAAGAATGGGATTTTACTAGATGGAGATGAATAAGAGAAGCATTTACCAAGCATGGGAGAAAGAAAGTGGAGATAGAAAATGGGGTGAAGAACAAAAAGTAGACAGGTCAGTACAGCTTCATCATAAAGTACATAAAGGGGAAGTAATGCATTAAAAACTTGAAAGAAAGCAAAATTGTGAAGAACTTCAAATATCAAACAGATAACTTGTTATCTGATCCCAGAGGTTACTTAGGGACCATTAGTGTTTTAGAATAAAGGAGTGACATAGTAACACTTATATTTTTAGAAAAATCACTTGGAAGATGGAATAGAGTGAAGAAATAAAAACCAATTAAAAGGTCACTGCAATAGGTCAGAAGAGAAGTATTGAGAGTTTAAACAAGTGGTGATTATGGAAATGAAAAATATACAAAATATCTTGCAGAGAAAGAAATAACAAGATGTGGAACTGGTTGGTGAGCAAGAGAAATCAGCTGTGACACAGTATATAGGGTGTTAGGCCTGGAGTTAGGAATACTAGAATTCAAATCTGGCCTCAGACACTAGCTATGTGACCCTGAGCAAGTCAATTAACCCTGTTTGTCTCAGTTTCTTCATCTGTAAAATGAGCCGGAAAAGGAAATGGCAATATCTTTGCCCCCCCAAAAAAAAATCTCCAAAAGGGGTCACAAAGAGTTAAAAACAAGTGGAAATGACTGAACAAAAGAGAGAGAAGTTGAAAACCTAGTTGCTTGGAAGAGCAATGGGTTTGTGGAGGGGAGAGGGAGAATAATGTGTTCTGCCTTAGACATATTGAGCTTGCAATCCCAACTAGACATTCAGTTTGAAGTGCCCAGTAAGCAGTTGATGAGGGAAGACTGAAGCTGAAAGGAGAGAATAGGCCTAGAGATGATCATTAAACTTAGAGGAATTGATGAAAAAAAAGAGAATAAGCGTGTATATAGTATCTAGTACGTGCCTGGCACTGTTCTAAGTGTTTTACAAATATTATCTCATTTGATAAAGTCATCAAGTGAAAAGGTATAGAGAATAAAAAGGGAAGGATCTAGGACAGAGCCCAGAAGGACATTCACAATTAGTTAGCATCATATGGATGAAGATCCAGCAAAGGATACTGAAAAGGAAAAATTAAAATTAAAAAAAAAGAAAACTAAGAGAAAGCAGAGTCATGAAAAACCCAGAAAAGAGACAGTATACTGGAAAGTGATCAATATTGACAAATGCTTTAGAGAGTTTAGGAAGAATGAAGTTGAGAGAGAAAAAAAAAATTAGGATTTGTAATTAAGAGGTTACTGCTTACTGGAGAGGATGGTTTCAGCTGAAAGATGAGCTCAGAATCCAGATTGCGGATGATTTAGGAAAAAGAGAAAAAATAGCCATCTCTGGTAGTATAAGGGATTATACTATAAATTAGTATGTGTTTTTTTTCAAGAAGTTTAGTTGAGCAGGGAAGGAGATATAATAATAATAATATTTAATAACTACTATTTATATATAATATTTACTACATGTAAGACATTGTGCTAATGTTTAGAAATCTCTTTTTTATTTAATCTTCACAACCATCTGGAAGGTAGGTGGATCATTAGCCCCCATTTCACAGTTGAGGAAACTGAGGCAAACAGACAAGATCCTCAGTATAAAGGATAAAGAGAAAAGTTTCATGGGAAGTCTGAGGAAAGAATAGAAAGTTTGGATAGATAATGGATAATGTGGGGAGTTGGATAAAGAATTCACTAAAGAGTACAGGGAGAATTGCTTTACTACAGAGAAGACATAATTGAGACAAGTCAAGTCAGCTAACATTTATGTATCTGCTATGTGCCAGGCACTGTACTAAGTGCTGGAATAATTTAGTGACTAGTATAAATTTCAAGTGAACCAAGTTGACCTGATTTAATGATTTGATTCATGATATGAGTAGATACTAAGGGAGGAAAAGATGGGAAATTTCATAGAATGATGTGGCAGTTTTCAAAAAATAGTGAACTTTGATGTATCAACTTCAAATTGATGGGTTTAAATCTAAAGCTGGGAGAAGGAAGGCAAAAAGAGAAAGCAAAATTTACATCTTCAGATAAATATTTAAGAAAAGTTTTTTAAAAATACTAACATTGCTCCAAAAGATCAGGGTCAGTAATTTAGATACAGGACAAATTGTGAGCTCATGATTTCTGTCTCTGTGGTTTGTATAGGGGTGAGGAGAAAATCAAATCAAAAGAAAAAATTCCAAAGAAGGTTCAAATTTATTCCCCAACCTCAAAGCCTCATTCAGGTTGGCCTGTTTGGTTTTTATTGCTCTGTTCACACACAAATTAGTTCTGGGAATCCTAAAGGCCGGTTTAAAAAAAAAATCCTTTGTTCCTGTTATTGATGAAAGAAAACACTCCTCAAATATGTGATTATTTGGTCTCTCACAAGATCAAGATGTGTGAAAAAGGAGAGGGGGGATATTCCTTAAAGAAAATTTCCTCGTTCCAGAGCTTAAAATGGTACTTTTTTTTTAACCATCATGCACAAATCAGTCATTCCTGCGATAATGAATAAAGCATGTTATTTTTCTAATTAACTAAGAGGAAAGTGAATGTACATAGTAATAGTTTAATAAATGTTCTATCTGCATATAGTTTATGTACTATATATATAGTATATAGTATATGATATATATACTATATACTATATATAGTATATAGTATATAGTTCTATCTGCATATAGTATATGTACTATATATATATACATAAATATATATATATACTTATCTTCTATGTATCTCCAGGTAGTTGAGTCAAGAGTAGAGACTTCTTAACTTTTATAAAGAAGTTTCCTAGAAGAGACATTAGGAAATAATAATAGTAATTTTCATTTTAAAACATCAAAATTTTTTCAGACTACATCTACACCACCCTATTATAGTGTAGCTTGCTATGATTGATAATTCCCAAATCATAAGGATTTTTTTATAGTAAAAGCCAAAAACAACATGATTATCCATTAAAAATGAATATTGCTTTTCTCCCATTCCTTACCATAACAGGATTATTCTGAACTTAAATTGAATGAGATACTGAAGCAAACAAAGTTAACTGACTTTCCCAGAGTCACACAGCTAATAAGTGTTTGAGGCCAGATTTGAACTCAGGAAGAGGAGGCTTCCTGACTTCAGGTTCAGCACTTGATGCATTATGGCGTCCCTTTGCTGTCTCTGTTAATAATCCTAGCTGGCATTTAATAGCACATGTAAAAGCACTGTCTCATTGCAATGTTAAAACAACTTTCTAAGTTAGGTATTTTAGGGCTTATAATCTCCACTTTACAGTGAGGAGCCTGAGGCTTCTAAATATTAAGGGACTTGCTCAAGCGCTTAAAATTAGTTTTTTCTGACTTCAAACCCAATACCCTAGCTACTATACGGTTATACTGGTAAACACAATTATTTCATAGCATCGCCTTATCACAGATTTAGAACTGGAAGAGAATTTAAAGATCATCTATCCCAACCTTTTCATTTTACAGATAAGGAAACTTGAGACTGAGGTCTCAAGGGACTAAATGATTTTGTCCAGGATCTTGCAAATTAGAAGTAGCAGAATCAGAATTTGAACCCAGATCTTTTGTCCTCTGCCAAAGTTCTTTCCCCAATACTATAATATCTCATTTAATTTATTATCTCATTTGATCTTTACAACAACCCTGGGAGGTAACAACAACAATAACAATAGTAATAATAGCTAACATTTAAGTAGCACTTATTATGCTCTAGGCACATATGATTACTCATTTGATCTTCACAATAATTCTGGGGGGTAGGTGCTATTATTATTCCCATTTTACAAATAAGGAAACTAAGGCAAACAGAGATGATATGACTTGCTTAGGATCTCATCACTAATAAATGTCTGAGGCTGGATTTATATTCAGATCTTCCTAACTCTGAGCCCAGCACTCTATCCCCTTGATACATAACTGTCTACTACCTTCAGCATCTCCCTGTCTTTTGGCTATTTCTTTAATATCTGGAAGTATGCTCAGGTCCCTCACATGCTTAATAAATAATACCATCATCTACAATTGCATCAAGCTGTCATATTTTATCTCTTCTCTTTTTTTACAAACAAATTCTATACTTATTACCTTTTTTTATTCTTTTCTCACTCTGGGAACTTTGGCAATCTGACCTCATCACTCAGCTGAAACTGCTTTCTCCAAAGTTACCACGGATCTCATAGATGCTAAAAACAAAGATCTTCTCTTAGTATTCATTCTTCTGGATATCCCTGAAGCATTTGATATTGTTGACCACCCCTTTCTCTTCAATATTCTCCTCTATATTTTCATGACAAATGTTGTTGCTGTTGTACAATCATTTTGTAGTTTGGAGCTTTCTTGGCAAAGATACTAGAATGCTTTGCCATTTCTATCTCCAGTTCATTTTACATATGAGAAAACTGAGGAAAGAGGCACTTGGGCAGGGTCACTCAACTAGTAAATATCTGAGACCATAATTGAACTCAGGAAGATGAGTGTTACTGGCTCCAACCTCAAAACTCTATCCATTGCACCATCTTGATTGCCTTCTCTTAATTCTTTTCCTGCCTAACTCTTCTCAGCCTCCTTTGAAGGAAGTATCAGATATGTTCTTCCTTCTAAATATGGATACACCTGCCCTGGGTCTTCTGCTTTTCTTTTGCCATCCTCTCAGCATATTCATCAGTTCATCATTAATTCTGTTGCAGTCTCTGTGAAGATGATCCCAGACCATCTTGAGGATGGGACAGGAATAACAACTGGAGTTATCAGGAAAGACCTCTTAAAGAAGGTGATTTGAACTAACTTTTTTAAAGAGAGTTGGAGATTCTAAGAAGAGGTAAGGAAGGTAAACATCCCAGGTGTCTGTAAAGGAATCTAGTTAGCAGAGTAACTTTTATGTTATGGGAGCATCAAGCATGCCCTTTACACAGGAGGATTTGATGTGTGAGAGGAAATCTGTGTAATCAACTGGGAAAGAGAGATAGGATTTATACCATGAAGTGATTTAAGTACCAAAAAGACAAATTCCTATTTTATTCTAAAGGCAATGAGAGACACTGAAACTTCTTGGGCAGGGAAGTGACACAGAAAATGGGGTATCACCTTATAGACCAAATGCCCCCCAAAAAACCAACCAACAACTCTCCCTGAATTTCTTTGACCAAATTTTCTGCCACAAAGGGATGTAAATCACCAAACACATTTCTTTCTTTGGTAGATTAATTTATCACTGGTTATCCATTTCATCTTCTCAGGTATTTCTTACAAATATACTTTCTTCTCTCATTGAATGATACATTTATGATTACCTGTGCTTATTATCTTTAGTCCTATAAAAATATTGTTTGTACAGGGCTGTTTGCAAATTGTCTTCCTCATTAGACTGTGAACTCCCAAAGAACAAAGGAACAGGGACTGGTTTTGATCTTTATTTTGGTTTTTTAATTTGTTTATTAATTTGTTTTTAGCCTTTGTATGCCCAGCACATTGACCAATATATAGAAGGTGTTTAATAATGCCTAATAGGCAATCAGGTGATGCAGAAGATGGAGTTAGTGTATAAACATTTATTAAGTAGGTACTATGTGCTAGAAATAGGAAGAAAAGCAAGACAATTCTGTTCATCAAGGATCTCATGATCTAATGGGGGAATCAACATGCAAATAACTAAGCACAAACAAGTTACATATAGGACAAATAGTAAATAAACAGAGGGAAGGCACTAGAATTAAGAGGAATTAAGGAATGAATGTTTGTCTGGAGTGAGGAATCCAGCCTAAGACACTTAGAAGCTGTGCAATTTTGGGTGAGTTACTTAACTACTATCTGTTTCAGTTTCTTTATGTAAACACACCTATATCTCAAAGGTAAAATAAGATCATATTTGTAAAGCATTTTTGCAAACATTAAAATATTATATAAATGCTATCTAGTAATAATAAACAATAAAACCTTGTTGGATATTGACTGAATAATCATAGGGAAACAATAGTCCCCTTCCCCATAGATCAATCTATCAATAAACATTTATTAAGCACCTATGTGCCAAACATAATACTAAATACTGACAGATCATAGATTTAGTTTGAAAAGGACTTCAGAGCTCTAACAAAAATTTTGCCTCGATTTTGCAATAAGCAAACTGAAGGCTCAGTAGATTAAATGGATTCCAAGATCATATTGGCAGAATAATCTGAACATTTGGGAAAATATCTCCTAAATTCAAAATGATCTTGTAATCTTGGTGTTGAACCAATTCACATTCAAAATTGTTTTGCTTGTTGTTTTTTTCTAAGTATATATTCAATCTTGGTCTATAGCTTTTGACCTATTTGCCTGTATCAAATATTTTGAATGGAAATACAATTTTTAGTGGGGGGAAAGGGAGAGTCCAACAGGACCCATTCAGTTTTCCCTCATATGACCACCTACTCTGTAGGGATGTAATGAACCTAAAGTATTGGGGTACAACATCTGGCAAGTGCTTGTGAATTACAATTTTCTTTTACAACTGAAAACCATATCCTGCATGCAGTCTCAGTGGGGTTTAATGCTGTCAGAGCATGCAAGGCTTGTTTTGATCTCTTATGGAGTAACACACATAGCTTTGAGTTCACACTAATAACATCCCTGTGTCTGGTATACACTAATCCAGAGGCTACTAATTAAAGGTCAGCATTAAGCAAACACGATTTCATTACAAAACATGTGAAACTTATTAAAACTTAAAAGTAACTGCTGGGTCTCAGTCCCAGCTAACCGAAAGAATGTGGGAGGCTTGGGAGGTTATTCAACAAAATTTTATTTTGGCCCCTTCAAAATATCCTGCATTTGCCTACTCGGGACACAATGGGTCAGTGCTATGTAAAAATGAGGCATCTTTTTAAGTATCTTTCCAATCCAAAAAATCAAAAAAGATTCATTAGTCATCAGTCCATGACCTCCATTAACCATAAACATAATTTTCAGTCACTGATCTAATAATAATGATAAAAAAGCAGTTTACCATAAAGAATACTGCCTCTGTGATCAGAAGACCTGAATTCAGGTTCCACTACTAATACAAAACTATTTGCATGTTCTAACCTACCTGGATCTCAGTTTCTTCATCTGTAAAATGGAGGGAAGGGGATGGATTTAATGTTTTCTGTGCTCCCCTCCAACATGAAGTTATATTTATGATCCAACTGAAATTCATAGAGTACTTTAAAATTTACAAAGCACTTTAAACACATTATCTTTTTGGATCCTCAACCAATCCTGGAAAGTAGGTATAATGGTTGTTGTTTTTCCCCATTCTCAGTTTTTTTTTTTTTTTTTAATTCATACCTTTGACTTCAAAAGTCTGAAGCAACTGGGTGGCTTAATGGAGAGAGTGTCAGACTTGGAGTCAGGATAGACCTAAGTTCAAATGTAATCTTAGATATTACTAGTTGGATGACCCTGGTCAAATCTTATAATCAGTTTATCTCAGTTTTCTCATCATTAAAAAGGGGGGGGGGGGAGTAATAGCAACACCTGCTTTGCCAGATTGTTGTGAGGACCAAATGAGATTATATTTGTAAAAAGCTCTTATCACAATGCTATAATACAGTAAGTACTATATAAATGTTTATTCCCTTCCTTTTCTCCTTACCTTCAAAGCTATTATAAGAAAGTCCTTCCACCAAGGCAGTGAAATAACCCCTACTAATTTAAGTTTTTAGAAGATTGTCTGGGGTCACCAGGTGGTTAAATGACTTGCTCAAAGGCAAGACTTGAATCCAGGTCTTTCTGATTAAAAATTCAGTTCTTTCACTACTACATCATGCTTTCTCTATTTTATAGCTGAGGAAAATGAAACTAGAAAGTTAAGCAATTTTCCAATGGTTACTCAACTAGAGAATATCAGCAGTTTTCAAATTCAGGTCTATCAGACTGTAAATACACTTCTCCATCCACTGCTACATTATCTCAGAAAATGAGATGTATGGGGTGTTGAGAAAGGACTAGCACCTCTGGAGTGAGGGCTGCTGAGCCCTTTCCAGAGCTGCTCAGCCACCTTTGGTGAGCACTTGCACTCAATTCTCACCTGTAGCTCCCAGAAGTGATATTATGGGCAGCAGCCACATTCTGGTAAAACCAGATGGGCTAAACCAGATTAAGGGTAATGGACAGTCCTCAAACCCATTAGGGAGTTAGGTAGATGCCTACCCCAAGAATATGAAGACTTTTCCCAAGAGAATGGGCATGTGAGAACAATTTATTTTAACCACAAGGGAGACTGAAGCAGATGTCATGGAGCACTTAGAGCCTGGTCAGATATGGAAGATGCTAAGTGGAAGATCCACTGCATCTTGGACCATTGCCAGTTATCTTGATTTCTGTTTTGCCTCTGGACTTTGATGATCCTGGAAAAAAGAATGAGGATGATGACTTAGTGTAGCTCTGCCTCACTCAAACTGAATTCACCCAAAGGTCGAGACATCAATCTGTGATGTCAGTGATCTTCTCAGGAAAAAAAAAATGGACATACAACAAAATTCAGAATCTACAACTCAAGTTTGTATTACCCATTTCATTTATCATCTCCTCAGTGATCCTTTTATATTGTTTGGAGCTAATAGATAGGAGGGAATAGTCTTAATAAGCAAGGAACATAATTTAGTGCAAGAAAATAAGTTTTATTTTTGCCCTTGTCAACTTGTCAGCTCAGGATTGTATCATTTTGCTGGGTCTTCAAACATTTGTCACATGATTCACAAACAGCTGTTTGCTAACACTGGAAAGTAAGAAATGGCGGCAGCATGGAACTGCTGAGCTCTCTCCACAATGGCCCTGACATATAATGGCTTTTTTATTCAAAGCTTCTTTTCACAAAAAGTCACATACCTTCACATGACTTGCTCTAAGCCTGGCCACCTGATTGATCAATCATAACAAGCACCTCTGGTTACCTTTCTTTATTAGCACCAGTTCACCTGTCTGTCAGGTAAAAGACTCAAGCACCATTCTTAACCAAGTCTCCACTTTTTCAGACTGAACACATGGCAAAAGAGTGAATGACTTCTGTCCTATTATATTATTGGGGGGGGGGGAATGCTTTCTAGATCTATTGGCTTTATCTTTTCTTATCCCAGATAGAGACCTTCACACAAATAGTTAATTACTTTCTAAGCTAGTCCCAGGGAAAATTCAGGGCATCCAATGCATAACTGTCAAAAATATTACAAAAAATAACACTTTATTTCTGTTGTGTGTTCTATGACTGGTAGATAGCATCTACAGTTGACCCTCTTCAAATCATTTAAGACATTTTTTATTCTGAAAAAGTCACTGGCAATATGGGTAACAGGTATGCATTTCTGTTGGCCCATTTGTACTTCATTTAAAAAGCTCGAGCAGAAATGAAATGCTAATGAAATTATTTGAGTCAAACCAATTCCACTTTAAATCTGATGAAAGGATAAATAAAACTCTGTTAATATATGAGGAAGGAAGGGGGAAGGAAGGAAGGAAGGAAAGGGAAGAGAAGCGAAAGGAAGGAAAAGGAAGAGAAGGGAAGGGAAGAAATAAGTGAAGGAAAGACTCATATAGTTAATAAGCGTAAGTGTTTTTATTTGAATTCATGTGATCCTGACTCTAAGCCCAGCATTTTATCCACAATGCCATCTAGCTGCCTCACAGAACAAGTCTAATCTCTCTTCCATATAACAGCTTTTCAAATGCTCAAATATATTTATCTTGTCCACATCAAATGGTCTTTTCTCCAGATACCTTTGCCCAACTCTTTCCATCAAACTTTACATATCACAGACTTAAGGTCCTTCCTTTACAACCATGGTTTTCCTCCTCTGGACATCCTCCAGCTTATTGATTTTCTTCTCAAACCATAGTACTCAGAACTGGACATAATACTCTAGATGAAATCTGATGAGGAACGAGTATTTTGAAACAAACACTTCCCTATTCTAAGAAGCTATGCTCTTCTTTATGAAGCCCAAGGTGGCATTAACTTCCTTGGTTACTATCTATTCGTGTATTTTCCATATTATATATATTAAAAAGTTCATTTTTAATACCTACGTATAAGATTTTACATGCATTCCTATTAAATTCCATCTTACTAGATTTAGCCCAATGCTCTAGCCTTACAAGATCTTTTTAGATCATCCAGTGTAAACTCTCCCTCCTAGCTTAGTTTCATATGCAAATCTGATGAATACACAATCTATGATTTTATTCAAGTTACTGATTAAAAACTTGAAACAATGTAGAGCCAAGTGCAGATCCCTGGGGCACTCTTCTGGAGACATCTTGTCACATCAAATGTTAACAACTAACTACTCTGTGTTTCTGGCCATCCAAACAAGTTCCAAACTCATCTGAATTTATTATTGCCCAATCCATATCTCTCCATCTTTTCCACAATATAATGTGATTGACAATTTATGAAAGTAATATTTAATGAATTCATTAGTCTTAATACTACTGTGATTAGATACCTTATAAATTTGCTTGATTTTTAATTATATTTAGGTGCTGGCATGAATTGAATCCAGAAGACTCTATAATTAACCAAATTCAATCTTGTTTGGATATGACCTTTTAAATGTGCAAGTATCAGATTTACAATGTGAGAGTTGTGAAAATGTCTCATTACCTGGGATTATCATAATCCTGGAAATGACAAATTTTAGAATTTGTAGATTCATTTTAAGACCACAGAGAAGGCTGAATGAAGGATTCTATATTTATAGTGACCAGGTGTTCCTGACCAACTACCTTTAATATCCAAGACCACATTGCTGTATCCCCAGAGTTCAGTACAGGAAGGCATAAAAGGTATGAACATTTAAGACTTCATGGTAAAAATCTTCACCTAAACTTCTTAAAGTATTACTCATAGTGAAGAGGGAATTTAACAGCTCCCCCCCAAAAAGAACAAAAAAGAAGTGAAAAGTGCTGAAATTTTTAAAGACAAACATGGAAGTAAAGAAATTCAGACTGTGTCTACATAGTTCAACCACTTTGAATTCATTGTGGTTTTTTAAAATTAATTTCAGCAAAGAAGGATCAGTCTGGGACTTCATGATGCCAAATAATTTCACTAAATGTCAACCCAGTCTCTACCACAATCACCATCAACTTCTTTTCCATTGTCTTTCTTCTCTGAGACAGTTTTAAAAGGAAAAATCTGCTATATTCCATAATAGAGATATACTAGGCAACCAAAGGAGAGTGTTGTCAACATGAAATGTATACACCCCAGTAATCTCATTCATGAGAGCCATGCTTCAGCTGGAATCAAACTGCACTACTAAAATGCACAAATTAATGTTCATTTCCATTACCAACATAGATGTCACTGAAATGGCTATGTTTCACACCACAAACTATTTATGTGTGATGAAAAAATAAAGAAACCTAAAGACTATATTTATAGTTTAAGAAAATATTTTTAAGCAACAGGGCTAAAAGCTATTAATACTGAGATCACTTTTGACTCATATCTTGTTATTAAAGACTTCTCCAAACTGTGATTCAAAGACTATTAATAGACCAGCAAAGGATCCTAATTGGCTTCAGAAAAATCAGACAATTACAACTGAATGTTCAAGGAAACATCTCACATTTCAACATACACAAAACTGCATTTATTTTCTAGTGCAAAAATTTTGCAAGCACAACATTCTCCTTCCAGTGACCCAATTCAAATCCTCTCAGTCATCCTTGACTTCTTTTTCTCTCTCGCTTCCCCCTATATCTATCAGTTGTCAAGCCTTGAAAAATCTGCTACCAAAGGATTTTTTATATTTGTCACCTATTTGTCTCTATTTCTATTGGCACTTCCCTTAAGACCTTTCCCCTAGGCTATCATGATAGCTTTCTATTCAGTCTTGCTTTAAATCTCTCCTCTCTCCAAATCATCTTCCACCTAGTCACCAAAATAATGTTCCAAAAGTATAGGTCTGCACTTCACACCTTTCAGATTGGTTAAGATGACTAGAAAAAATAATGATAAATGTTGGAGGTAATGTGGGAAAATTGGGACACTAATACATTGTTGGTGGAGTTGTGGAACTAATTCAATCATTCTGGAGCAATGTGGAACTATGCCCAAAGGGCTATCAAACTGTGCATACCCTTTGATCCAGCAGTGTCTCTACTGGGTCTGTGTCACAAAGAGATAATAAAAGATGGAAAAGGACCCACATAAACAAAAATGTTTGAAACAGTTCTTTCTGCAATGGCAAGGAACTGGAAATTGAGTGATGTCTATCAGTTGAAGAATGACTGAATCAGTTACAGTATATGAATGTAATGAAATATTATGGTTCTATAAGAAATGATGAGCAGACTGATTTTGGAAAAGACTAGAAAGACTTACTTACATGAACTAATGATAAGTGAGCAAAACCAAGAAGACATTGTATACAGCAACAAGATTACATGATGTTCAACTGTGATAGACACGGCTCTTTTCAACAAGTGATTTAAAGTGATCAAGGTTATTCTAATAAATGTGAGTAAGAGAGCTTGATTATGAAGTAATGTAAGGAAGTAAGAGAGAGAAAGAAAATTTATGGTGGCTAATTATCAATTGGACATGTAATTCATATGCCAATATAATCTGGATTCCTCTGTTTTGTCTTACCTTATGGGATGGCTCTTGAGACAGTACTGATGCAGATCATTATATTATCATCATACTCTGCCCAAGTGGGTAGAACCCAGCCTCCATGAAAACTATGATGCTATATACAAGGAAGCAGCAGATTCTGAGCAAATACTTGCTAAAATGGAAACAAGATCAGGACTAGTATTCAATTTTATTCAGAGCCTTCTAAGATAAATCTCCTCAGGACTAAAGACCAGTTTTATGCTCATGTCCATCATGGACATAAATTATAGATTACCAAAAGGAAATAAAGACTGGAAAATCAGAGTATCTAACCAATAAAGAAATACAATGATGAATTGAACTCAACATATTTCTCAAAGGGCTTTTTAGTGTCTATTATACTGGTCAAACTAAGAGGAAAGAGGAGAGCACTAAAAGTCCTGGGATCATTGTCTTTAAAAACTCAATATTTCCTTTTTTTTTAAAGTATTTTTTAATGTTATAAGGATAGTAGATTGTGAGCTCCTTTAAGACAAAGACTTTGTCTCTTTTTATATCCCCAGGGTTTAATACAGTGCCTGGCACATAGTAGGAGCATAATATTTTTGATTGATTAATATAATTCATATGCTTCACAGATTGTGAACTATTTTCTCTAAATCTTTTATTCCATACACAGCAATTTTTAACCTCAATATAATTCAAATGAAACTAGAAAAGGCCATACTATCTCTACTGCCACTCATACTTCTTTATATATGCAGTCATATGGCAACTGTACCACCTTCAAAGAAGTAGAAATGCCAGTGGAATTGAGTATTGCATAGGGAATAATGCAATAATAGAAAATTGTTACAGAAACAGAATTTTACAATTGGAAGTAGCCCTCCAGGCTTATCCATTCCAACCCTTGACTTCTTCAGAAACCCCTTTTATGGTAGCCCAACAAATGATCATTTAGCTTTTGTTTTAAACAAATGGAATAGAGAAGTCTATTCTAGGTAGACTGGGCTGGTTTCAATTTAGGGGGTATAGAACCCGGTTTCAGGATTAGTTTAGCTTCATGATTGACAAAGGCACAAAAGACCTCACTAATGGAGAACTAGTGGAAGAGCAGAAAACTGTCCTGCAGTTTTCTGATCCAATGTGGCTAGAACTATGGTGAATTTGGAGGCAAGTAGAGAAGAATTTAATTCTAATTGCATCCATTTAATTCCTATTTTAAGTAAAGTTATTTGTATTGCATTTTGTGATATAATAATATCTTATTGCATTCTAATTCCAAGATTGAATCATTGGACTGACTTAAGTCTGGCCCAGAATATTTGGCATTAGTTGGCAGAGTTTGATTGCAAAATCTTTGTGGTTAAATTCATTGTCGAAGTGAGGAAAGGTGGTGTGGAAAAAAGAGCCCATTGGGTGATTAGATGGCCATATACAGAACCCTGGCATCCTGTGACTGCTGTATTGTAGGCATATGGGGAGCTATCTCGATGGGATAAGGAGGGGGCTCCTACTGACCTTATAGGATTAGCCCATTGGGTAGAAGCTTAACAAGGAAAATAGAAATATAAGAATATTAAGTATCCCTTAGCTCTTATTAAAGGACTCAGAAAAGCTAGATTACTAACATAAGTAAAATTTAAATAAATTTTCAGGAATTTAAGGCAGAGATGAATATAATTTTTATTATTAAAGACCATGCCTTGAAGGCTTATGAATTTAGTAATAGTAAAGGTAAGAAAGGTAATGCCAGTTGGGGTAGGGATTAAGAGACTGAACTATACAACCGTTGATTCAGGAGTTTCCCCTGGCAAATATATTAAACACTGCTAATATTAAAACTATAATGGAATAAAATAAAATGAGAATATAGAGGATGAGATAAGTTGTTGTGGAAAGGGCCAAGTGGATTTCTTGGAGTTACCTGAACTACCCTGGATAGTTAATATTAAATAATCTCTCTTACCAAAAGGGATGAAAAATAATTCCTAACTAGTAATAAAGATGAAGGAAGTTAGAGTTGTCTGTTACATAGATTCCCCTAATAATACCCTGTGTAGGAGTTACAAAGGTAAATGGCACAGGGCAGCTAGGTGGTACGGTGGATAGAGCACTAGACCTGAAATCAGGAGGACCTGAGTTCAAATGTGACCTGAGACACTTAACACTTCCTTTGTGACCCTGGGCAAGTCACTTAACTCCAATGGCCTGCGCAAAAAAAAAAAAAAAAAAAAAAAAAAAAAAAAAAAAAGTAAATGGCATTTGATAATCTACAATAGATTACTTAAACATGAATAAAATTGTTGTGCCCATTAGGACAATCGTTTCTGATTGGCAACAGAGTAGGCTAGGTAGCCCAGGCCTCAAGCTAATGTTATGAGGTTATTGATTTTGCCAGTGCCTTTTTTTCTCTATTTCTATGGCTGAAACTAGTCAGGAAAAGGTTGCTTTTTTACCTGCAGAAAAGTTAAGTACACCTCCACTGTCCTTCCTCATTGAATTTTCCTTGATATTGCTACATTTTGATGGGCATAAATCTGAAAGACACCAACATCCTGAAGGAATTAAGATAAAAGATAAATAAGAAAGAAAGAAAGAAAGAAAGAAAGAAAGAAAGAAAGAAAGAAAGAAAGAAAGAAAGAAAGAAAGAAAGAAAGAAAGAAAGAAAGAAAGAAAGAAAGAAAGAAAGAAAGAAAGAAAGAAAGAAAGAAAGAAAGAAAGAAAGAAAGAAAGAAAGAAAGAAAGAGAATTATATTAATGGTGTAATATTAAATGAGATGGACAAAGCAAGATGACTGAATCTTTCAAAGTTGTTTTTTCTCTATAAGGTGGATGTCCTTCTATAAACTGTTGTTTTACTTCTACTTACTTCACCCTGAATCAGTTCATATAGGCCTTCCCTATTTTTTTCAAGTGTCCATTTCATTTCTTATGGAAAAATAATATTACATTATATTCACATTCCACAATTTGTTTAGTCATTTCTGCAAGTGGTGGGTTCACTTTTAGTCTCTTTTTTTGGGCTACCACAAAAAGAGCTGCTATAAATAGTTTTGTACATATAGGTCCTTTTCCTTTTTCTTTGATCTCTTTGGGGTTTCCAGAGGAACACTATTTGCCTTGTTAACTGACAGCTCCTTCCATTATGAGAAAGGCAATTGTACTTTGGCAGCTATTAATCCAGTAACAAAGAACCCACTGAAGGATGGTGGCCCTGGCAAGTCATCAGGGTGGGAGCGGGGTGGGAAAGAAAGGGGCCGTGGGTGAGCTATGAGCTGCATGACTAGAATGTGAGAGAGCCTGAGGAATAGGGCAGATAAAATTTTTATTTATACTTATTCCTGGACAATGGCTATGTCAGACTTGTGTGGTCTGCAAGTTGGGGAGGAGAGTCTGGACATTTAACCCCTCTGGAGTTAAGACTAATAAAGGAATTTTTTAAATGCCTCCCACAATATACATTTGTTTACAGGTTTGCCAGTGCCCATTAGAGACATCATATAGCCTCTGTTGAACTAAATAAGTATTCCATTTTCTCTATCATCTTCAGGGAAATGATATTGTTGAATGCTAGAATGGACTTTTAAAACAATAGCTTTGTCATCACACTCTTGATTACTAGTCTTGGGTAGACCAACTCTCAGAGGCTCTTCCTTGCAGTTCTACCCTATTAAGGAGTAGGGCTCTCTGGTCCAATGATTTTTCAGATCTGCCCTTTAGGAAGATTCAATTGATAATAAGGGACCACTTTTAGACCTCTTTCTTGTAATCTCTCTCTGGCCCAACCATAATGAATATTATTAAGCAGTCTTCCCAACTTGAAAGTTTCTGATCCCTACAATATTCCATATAATCCAGTACACAGTACAAGTCCACCACCCCCTCCCCAATTAGCAGATTTCCTTTCTCGTTAGAAGGCTCTTTCCTGAAAAATAATTTTAGCGTGAAATCATTGGGAGGTACATCGGTTTTTACTAATATGAAAGGTGTGAAACTGTCTTCATTTTGGTGGTGATTATTATTATTGTTGTTATTAGTAGTAGTATTACCTAGTATTTCCTTAGTCCTTTAAAGTTTGAAAAGGACTTTAAGTATGTTGTCTCATCTAATCTTCACAACAACCCTATGAACATGGTGCTATTATTACACATTTCATAGATAAGGAAACTGAGAATGAGCCAAAGGCATCTCCTGTCTGAGAAGGTATTTGAATTTAGGTCTTTCTGAATCCAAGTCTAACATTCTATCCCTTGTACTACCCAATTGTCTGTAGAGTTCTTAAATTCCTGAACAAAGGGGAAGGAAGAGATCCTCAAAGGAAAAGAATTCAGGGAAGATGACAGAGTATGTCAAAAAATTTTCAGTTCTCCAAATTTTCTTGACAGAAAAAGACAATATATCACCTCAGAGGAAATATAGAGTAGTGGAAATAAACAAAACTTAGGGTTAAGCAGTTGTTCTCCTAAGACAATTTGAAAAGACCCCAGGAAAGACCTGACCTTTAGAGATGGAGGTTCAGCTTGTCTGAAGTGCAAACACCTCCAGGCTGACTTTACAGAATCAATAAACAACAAGCTTTGAGGGCAACTGTGCTGGGGGAGAACCTCAGCCTTAAAAACTGTCCTCTCACAGGATGAGTTGTTCTGACAGCTGAATAGGAGAAGATTGAAAGACTTTCCACTGTTAAGGAACACCAAGCACAGCTGTGCTGACCAGATGCATCTCAGGTTGCAATTGTAGGAATGAAAAAGCAAGCGTAAACCTGGTGAATACAGCAGCAATGACTGCTGACTGTGGACACTTGAAGGAGAGCAGAGTCCCTGATTTCAATCCTAGGGCAGAAAGGACAGCTGTAGTTTGCAGCCATCCAAGGAACCTCACAGAAAACAAAATCATCTGTGGGACAGTGTGACTAGGAGCCCTAGCTGTGGCTTAGGAGTAGAGAGGAAAGCCCATAGGTAAGTCATGATAGACCTTGGAAATTAACAATAATATGGATATAAGATTTGGGACATCATTCCCCATACATCAGAATTATGACTTGATTACACTAATAACTGCTAAAAAAAAATAAATAAAACAAAAATAAACAAATAAAAATGAGCAACTAAAGAAAAAAGAATCCAATTATAGATAGCTACTATGGGGATAGAAAAGATCTGGGTTCATATTCAGAAGAAGGTAATAGGAGGAAAAGAAAAAAAAAATCGTTCCTTTTTCAGTGAGAAACATTCAGTGATTCCCAGCACAAAAAGAGTTCTTGGAGAAACTTTAAAAGGATTTTTAAAATCAAATGAGAGAGATTGAAGAAAAATTAGAAAAAAAAAATAAGATCAATCCAAGAAAATTATTAAAAAAAAAATCAACCAACTTGAAATAGAGAATAAAAAACTTAAGGAAGAAAATAATTCCTTGAAAACTAGAATTGGACAAAAGGAAACTAATGATATCCTAAGACACAAGAAATAATAAAACAAAATCAAAAGAATAAAAAAAATACGAAAATGTGAAACATCTCAGAAAAAAACAAGTGATTTGAAGAACAGATCAAGGAGAAATAATATAAGAATATCTGAAAATTCCCTCCCCCCAAAAAAAATCCTGATAACAGTATTTCAAGAAATTATCAAGGAAAATTGCCCTGAAGTTCTAGAACAAGAAGGCAAAGCAGAAATAGAAAAAAAAAAAAAATCTACCAATCACCACCTGAAAAATATCCCAGGAGGAAAACTTAAGAGAATGTCATAGCCAAGTTTCAAAACTCACAGGTTAAGGGAAAAAATATTGAAAGCAACAAGAAAAAAAAAATCAATTCAAATATCATGGAGCAACAATAAGGATTATGTAAGATCTAGCAGGTGCTATGTTGAAGAATATTATATTTCATAGAGTAAAAGAGCTGGGGTTACAACCAAGGGCAACTTACCCAGTTAGCTATAACCCTGAATGAAAAATAAAACAGCCATTTAATGAACTGAAAAACTTTCAGATAGTTGTGACAATATTCAATATATAACATCCAGGAGAAATACAAAATAGACATTAAAGACCAATTATAAGGAAGGAATTCAGTAAGGACAAATTGTTTACTTCTTATATATGAAAATATTGTCAGTACCCTTAGGACGGTCATCATTATGTAGTTTGGGAAAAAAAGGTTTGAGTACACATATACATACACACATATATTTATGTATGTATATATGTATGTATGTATGTATGTATGTATGTATGTATAGAGAGGGGTTTAAAAGTCTTATAAATACAGAAAGAAATGAGGCAAGGTAATAGGATGATGGAGAGGATAAGGGAGGGATTCTTTGAGAGGTGAGTGGGTTAAAGAATAGGAGGGCAAGAGGGCAGTTAGGTGGTACAGTGGTTAGAGCACCAACCCTGAAGTCAGGAAGACCTGAGTTCAAATCTGGCCTCAGACATTTCATACTTCTTAGCTGTGTGATTCTGGGCAAGTCACTTAACCCCAATTGCCTCAGCAAAAAAGCAAAAAAAAAAAAAATAGGAGGGCAAAATAGAGAATAGAAGTAAAGCAAAAGAATGAGGAGAGATAGAAATATGGTAAGGTGGATAGTAAGGAAAAATAAAAAAAGGAGGAAAATAATAAACAAATAAATAAGTAATTAGACTTAGAATTTTAATGGGATGAATTTATCCATGAAAATAGATACTGATAGCAGATTAAAACTTGAATTCAACAGTATGTGGCTTTTCAGAAAATGCTATAAAAATGAGAGCTACACACAAAGATAAAATAAAGATCAAGAGTAGTAAAAAAAAAATCAGGAGTGCTAATCATATAACTAAAATAGCTTCAATCAAAAGAAAAAATAAGGAAACTACACTATGTGTCAGCAATGTTTTTTTTTAATTTATTTTTTTATTTTTTTTAAATTTTTAAAATTGATTTAATTTTGTTTTAGGCCATTTAAAATAATTAGACAATAGTAAATACCTACCAAAACAAACACAGGAATAATATGAACATAAACATAATATACTTTTTTGTGCAAAAGTCAGATCTAAATAATTGCAGTAATATTTATTGTTCATGGGTTTAAAGTGACAATTAATCTATTTATTCAATGCCATCCCAACTAAACTACTTTAAAAAAATTGTCTTACTGAGTTAGAAAATATAGTAACAAAGCTTATATGAAAGAACAAAAGGTCAGAGACTTCAAAAAAATTGGGGGTAGGGAATGTAAAAGAAACAGATTTAGCAGTATCAGACTTTATAAGGTAAGAGTATTTTTATAGTATAAAATTTATATTTCAATTATTTTAAATTAAAATTTTCTTGCATAAATAAAACTTATGTAGCCAAGAATAGAAGAAATGAGCAAAATTGGGAGAAAAAACTTTCACAGACATTCTTTCAAACAGGATATAATTGGGTGAGAATATTGCTGCTAGAATGATGAGCTGACTGATTTAGAAAAAGATGGAAAGATCTGGACTTATAAGGGAAGATACTATCTACCTTCAGAGAATTGGAGGAAATAAGCATAGTAGTCTTTTATATGTGTGTATATATATTTGTAGATATGTATAGATATATTCACACTTACTTGTAATCTTCTTTAGGGCAGGAATAGGAGACTCGGGGAGGAAGGGAAAAAAACTGAAGTAAAATGCACAGAAAAGAACAAATAAAAAAATCCTACATAATAGTAAAAAAAAAACTGGGCAGTTTGAAAATAATGTGTAGGATATATTATATTGCTTTTCTTGAAATGGAAATTTGTTATTTATTCTGAAACTTCTCATGTTCTGCTATGTACATGGTAATATTGTTTCTTTTCTTGTTTTCTACTTAAAATGAATGATAACATTGACACACACACATACACATATAGCACATACATACACACACAAAACAGAAAAAGGGAGTAGTCACTCAATAAAGACTTTTAAAGTGATTAAAATCTGGTATCAGCCCACTAATGAGACTCTGAAGTAAGGAAAAGTCTTGGCTGGTAGATGGGGTAAGTCCTAAGATCAACTCCAGCATTGAGACAGGTTTCTTCAAAGAGGCAAATGACATTTCAGCTTTGCTGTTGTTCAATCATTTAGTCATGTTCAACTCCTCGTGATCCCTTTTGGGGTTTTCTTGGCAAAAATACTAGAATAATTTGCCATTTCATTCTGCAGCGCATTTTATAAATGAGGAAACTGAAACAAATAGGCTAAAGTGGCTTAGCCAAAGTCACCCTGCTAGTGTGTGTGAGTCCAGAATTGAACTCAGGAAAATGCATCTTCCTGATTCCGGACTCTGCCCTCTAGCCTAGCTGCCCCAATCCTTCAGCTGCCTTTCTATAAATGACCCAAACCCGTTATGTGAATAGGTGACAACAGTGACTCTTCAGTTATCATCTATGCTCTGGACTTTAAAAATTTAGTGCTGTTCTTGTTCATCATGACTGTTTATACATTGGGAGACCTACTCTGAACTGCCTCTGGAATTCCATCCACTGTATGGATCAAGCTTCTTAAATCATTTGTATTGTTTTATATTTTTATTGTTTATATAAACCTTCTCTTCCAGTGATGTTTATTATGCTAGACTTCTTCCTGAACTCAGAATCATTTTATGATTGTTTTAGTGGTAGAAGTTTCCTAGAAAATTTTTGTGAACTTGTCCAAGAGGGATAGAATGTAATAGAAGCAGCACCTATTTTACATAGACTGGATTGGTTGCCTTTTAAGGTGATGGAGAAGCTATTCTCACAATCATCAATGGTTTATCTTCTCTTCTACATAGAGTAGAAAAGACTTAGCAGAAGGAGAATTAATATCAAAACAGAATTCCCACTTCCCTGCAGAAGAAATCTTTTGACTTAATATATGGTCATGGCAATGGCAGTGACTGGTGGCAGAATGGAGTGAGATTTTACTTGTATTGTATCCTTTTTAAACTTAAGTAAAATTGTTTTTTTTTTTTCATTTTTTGGTCTATGATTATTTCACTGCATTTTAATTCCAACCCTGAATCATGGGGGCTGGCATGAACTAGACTTGGGCCAGAATAAAAAGGATTAAGGTACAGGTTTGTTTGCCTGTTGT
This sequence comes from Myrmecobius fasciatus, assembly GCA_023553655.1. Classification (NCBI taxonomy): domain Eukaryota; kingdom Metazoa; phylum Chordata; class Mammalia; order Dasyuromorphia; family Myrmecobiidae; genus Myrmecobius; species Myrmecobius fasciatus. The sequence goes on from JAJPUD010007302.1 coordinate 78,672, forward strand.
TTCTACATAAAACTAAGCCATCTGTACTTTGTGGAGGGAGCTCAGAAACATAAAGTCCTTTTAATAAAAATAATTTGGTTGAGTGTAAAGAGGAAGTAGACATTATAAAAGTTTCACCAACCTCCTAGGCATTCCCTCTTCAGGACTGGAGTTCAGGAAAGAACCTGTCTAGTTGTGAAGGAGAGAATTTCACTTGGATTCTTGATTTTTCACAATATATTTAATGTTTAAGTACAATTATCCTAAATTTGAATTCCATTTGGAAAGAACGGTGGTGGGAAAGAGATGGACATTTCTGAGATTGGTTGGTATTGATTTAAATTTTTTTTCATTTGGTTTAGACCTCTGATTTTGTTGATGTAGATGGAAACATCATTTAATGCAGTGAAGTAATTCATGAGCAACATTCAGTCTTAGAGAAATGCCAAAGATTCAATAACATTACATGGCTAACTAACATGGCTAAATGTGTTGCCACTTTCCTGCCAGTGAATTCCTAGATCCTTTTTCCTATGAAGAGGATGACCCTCAGCAAATCACATAATTTTTTTTTTATTAAAGCTTTTTATTTGCAAAACATATGTATGGGTAATTTTTCAACATTGACCCTTACAAAGCTTTCTGTTACAAATTCCCCCCCCCAGTTCCTACCCCTCCCCTAGATGGCAGGAAATCTACTACATGTTAATTATGTTAAAATACTTGACAAATTGAATATGTGTATACATATTTTTACAGATCTTGCTGTGCAAGAAAAACCGGATCTATAAGAAAAAAAAATCTGAGAAGGGAAACATAATGCAAGCAAACCTCAATAGAGAGCATGAAAATGTTATGTTGTGGTCCACATTCATATCCCTCTCTCTGGGTGTATATGGCTTTCTTCACTGAACAATTGGAACTGGTTTGAAACATCTCATTGTTGAAGAGAGCCATGTCCATCAGAAATGATCATCATGTAGTATTGTTGTTGCTGTGTATAATGATCTCCTGGTTCTGCTCATTTCACTCAGCATCAGTTCATGCAAGTCTCTCCAGGTCTTCGAAATCATCCTGCTAGTCTTTTCTTATAGAACAATAATATTCCATAACATTCATATAACATAATTTATTCAGCCATTCTCCAATTGATGGGCATCCATTCAGTTTCCAGTTTCTTGCCAAATCACATAACTTTACTTTCTCCCTTTCTTCCAGCTGGATGGTATAATAGAACACTGGATCTAGAGTCAAGAATTCCAGTTTGACTTCAGACACTTACTAGCTGTCTCTGGGCAAATCACTTAACCTCTCCACAAATGGAAATAATAATAACAGTAATAGTACTTACCTCCCAGAGTTGTTTCAAAGATCAAATGAGATAATAATTATAAAGCACTTAAAATAGTAGCTACTTAGTGAATACTTATTCTCTTCTCTTTCCCATGATCTCCCACTATTATTCATATTCTGTTTTGAATCATCAATTACATTTTTAATGGTGTTCATGCATTATTGGCTTTCAATGAAAATTAATAAATATCTAACCATGAAAACTTTGGGATCCTCTGGTCATGGTAGTGTCGAGGTTGGGAAGGAGACCCCAAAAGTTCGGGGTCATAGACAGGTGTCACGAGGTGTCTCAAAAGAATTTTCAGGCTTGAATCCATCTCCTTAGCCAAGGGGCAGAATTTATTGTAATTGTAATGCCATTACAAAGCAGGCTGAATTTCCAAAAGAAATTAGCAGAGAAACAGAAGCAAAGAGACACATTTATCCAGCTTTCTATTATAGATATGCTAATTCTATGGCTCATGGGTAGGATGGAAGAGTGGTCTCTGGAATTTGTTTCTCACTGACAAGATCATCAGTCAGCAATAAATTGAGGAATGGTCTCCAGAATCAGGCAGATTGTCAGAACAATAGCATTCTTAGGTTGGGGGAGGGGAGGCAAAGCCAGAGGACTTTGGAATCAGATAGATTGCCAGAACAGAACCCCCAAAACCACCACTATAGTTCCCTAGAAGCTATACTGTATCAGTAGCATCTAAGTGAATTGGAATAAAGTGAATGCTTTACTGATTGCTGAGAGAGTAATCTTCTTTCAACAGAACACTAAGAAATTGGCTCTTGAAGGATATATCTGATGAGAAAATATCTGAAGTCAGGATGGAGATACCAAATGGGGACCAAAATCTTTAGGTACTCTCTAAATTAGGAATGTCATGTGTCAGACTCTGGAGCAGAAGAGCAATGGACTTGGAATCACCTGTATAGCACTGGACAACTCACTTAATGTCTCTGGGTCTCCATGTCCTCATCTGTAAAATGTGAGAGTTGGATCAGTTTAATCTCTAAGATTTCTTTCAACTTCTGTGCCCTATGATTCTGTGGGGCTCACCATGATCCCTTTTTTCCAATTTAGAAGGTGCATTCTTTGGGGTCAGGGACCATTTTCCATTTTTGCCTAAGTATGTGACCCAAACACAATACCTTGCACATAGTAGGGGCTTAATAAATATTGCTCAAATTAAGTGGAATTCTAGTTCTGGAGATATAACTTTTTCCTGTCGTTGGTTTGCAAAGTCTGCCATGCTCTTGAATCTGAATCCCATACAGAGATCCTGTAGTCTCAAGCATAAAAAGGAACCTGATCTTCCCTAATCCAAAACATTCATCTGATGATTATTCAGGGTTTCTAGCAAAGCAGAACAGGGTGGCGGCCCCACCACATTTCCATTTTCTTCCCCCACAAGCTTCCTTCCCAGGATGCCTCCACCCACCTTTAGCTTAGTCTTTTGATATTGCCAAAGTAAACAGAGATACCTTTAGGGGGAACAAAAATCAGGACGTTTCCCACTTTGGTGGCTCACATAACAATTATCTATAAGCCAGCCTGATTTTTGTGTCTTTTTTAAAAACTATGTCAACCGTTCAAATTAAGTAGAAGAAAGGGGAGGGAAAAAAAATCTGACAGATTCACTAAATTATCATTTCATGCTGTGTGGTCCCCCAATTCTTATCCTTTACAGAGAGGACAAAACCCACACCTTCACTGTATAAATTTATCTGACTCCTACGGTTATTGTTTCCCTCAGATCAATGCTTGCAACCTAAGTAGGAATTGTAAGATAAGTAACCACTGATAAACCCATAAAGAATTTGTCAGAAAGTGAAGGCTGATGGGAGGGGGAGGCAGAAAAGGGAATTCGAAGAACCTAGATTTAGAGATGGGACTTTAGAGTCTTAATCTGCCCCCTCATTTTATACAGAAGGGACTGAGGTTCAGGGAGATTCTATATCTTTCCCAAAGTCACAGTTGTTGTGATTCCAAATTCAGGGTACTTTGACTCCACACATAATTCTTGTTCCCCGCCCTACCCTTGCCTCATCACCAAACTGCCCCCAGTGCCCCTCTCTTCCAGGAAAGAATGAAAAATACTATTGTTTTGGTAATATGTGAAAATGAGCAGAGAGGGAGGTGCAGGATGGAAAGGGATATAAGAGTCAGTTAAGGATGTGGGAGTTGTACTCAGAGGCTGAGCTACCAATGATTTCTGAGAAATGCTTGTAAAACTGAATCATCACAGGTGATTCAACAGCTTAGTCATTAGGGATCCCTGGAATTCTCTGTGACTGAACCCGGCACTCACTTGGCATGGACATGGCTGAAGTGCCTCCCAGAAAACAAGCCCTTGAACAATAATAAATGTTTTCAGTTGTTTAATCTTGTCTATCTCATAACAAACCACTCACCATTTATGAGTGACTTTCAGAATGAATAATGAACTCCTCACTGCTAAGGATTACATTTGGTTCTATTTTGACCTTTCAAGTAATCTCTCTCTCTCTCTCTCTCTCTCTCTCTCTCTCTCTCTCTCTCTCTTTCACACACACACACACACACACACACACACACACATACACACAAAGAGAGAGAGAAACTGATGGAAAGAAGGGAGGAAAAGAAGAAGAGAAGAAGGCTAAGAGGGAGAAAAGAATGGAAGAAAGGGAAAGAAGGAGAGGGAGGGACAAAGAAAAGAAGAAAGGGAGAAAAAAGGAGGGAAAGGAGAGGGAGAGAAGGAAGGAAGGAAGGAAGGAAGGAAGGAAGGAAGGAAGGAAGGAAAGGACAGGGAGGCAGGGAGAGAGGGATGGACAGAGAGGCAGGGAAAGAGGAAAGAAAGAAAGAAGGAAAGGAGATAGAAGGGAGAGAAGAAAGGAGAGAGGGAGGGAGGAAGGAAGGAAGCTTATTGTTTAATTTGAGACTCCCAATAACCTAATTCGTTTGGCAGCCAGAGAACCAAAGACTCTCATGACATTCCATGAGCTTTGATGAGAGCAGCCTCCACTTCCCCCTTCCCTCCCATAACAGTAGGTTGAACCTATTGAAAAAAGGATGATCTGATCTCAACCAAGAATTCAAATCAGGAAAATTACAGAACCATTCCTGAAATCTAGCAAGTTGGAGCTTAAATTCTCTAAGAATCAAACTTCCAGAACCCCTCATTAAGTTAAGTTCCCACCTCTCCTCCTTCGTGGTCTGTTTACTGTTGAGGGAGCAGGAGAAAAAGGATTTCCCCTAGATACATTGAGCCGCATACATTTGATAATAATGTGTGGGGAAAGTTTCCTTGAGAAAATGTTTTCCTTCTACACCACAAAATTTAGGGATTTTTCAAAGCCTATCTTCCTTTTGGTCTTTCCCAGAGGAGGAAATTGTAAAGGCTAGCTCTTGAAAAATTATATAGTAAAATCGAACATATTCCCCTAATCTCTTAATAATGCTGCAGCTGTCCATGATGTGTTTAGCATAACACAAAAATACTGTATTTATACCAAACAGATTTTGAAATGCTTTAAAATAGTGAAAGCTATTTACTTGATTGATTAAGTTAAAGTGTTTACCTAGAGGTGTCATATTTTGACATCAGTCATACAGCACCACATCTGGTGCTTCTAATTAAATTGTGTGAAAAAGTCCCCCCTTTTTTTTTATTCAGTCACAAAAATATGGCTAATGGGAAGCACAAATGGATTCCTCGTGCCTAAGCCCTTGCATGCAGTTATGACATGTCTCTGCTAAGAAATCTAGGCTCCTCATTTGGTACAGCTTTCACTAACTCTGACACATGTTTTGCCTGAACAAGGACTGAGAAAAACAGGCCCTATGTCTGGGAATCAAGGGTTATTATTTTTCCAATTTTAAGTTTTACTCTTCTAGTCCCATTGGTCCCCTCAGTGTTCTGTAATGCAATAAGGATCAGAATAAAATGACCTTGAAGAATTGGTGCTCAGGGCCCAGGTACAGCCATTTTATTTTGTTAAGCATTGTCAGATGTAAAGAGTGAACTCAGGTAAGAAAGAAAAAGGGAGCCATAAAAGCAGCAGTGACGTGGCTCAGTAGATAAGAGTATCAGGCTTGAAATCTCACGACCTTGAATTTGAACATGGCCTCAGATATTTATTAGCTGGGTGGTTCTAACCAACCCTATTTGCTCCAGTTTCCTTATCTATAAAATGAGCTGGAGAAGGAAAATGGTAAACTACTCCCGCAATTTTGCCAAAAAAAAAAAAAAAAGCACAAACCAGAGTTCAAATCTGGACTCACTCACTAGTTGTGTGATCCTGGGCAAGTCACTTAACCCTATTGCCTCAGTTTCCTCATCTGTAAAATGAGCTGGAGAAGGAAAATGGAAAACCACTCCAGTGTGTTTGCCATGAAATCCCAAATAGGGTCACAAAGAGTCAGTCGCCATCCAACAACACAAAAGCGCTACTATCCTTTCAGGGTAGAAGCTGGTTTGTATCTGTTTTGGTGGGTGGAATTCAGACATATCCTGAAACCAGCTTGCCCAAGTGATTTGTTTAAACAGTATAATTAGTTTAACTAGGTATTTAACTAGTAAACTAGGTATTTTTTTTTCCTATCAAAATTCAGATGTTTTCCAAATGGCAAATAAAGGATGGAGGGACTTAGTTTGCTAAGATATAGTTCTGCTTAATATAAACCAATAATGTCTCTAAAAACCCTGTGCATTTTCAAGTTAAATCATGTCTAGCCCATGTGAAGGTTCAGTATATTCACTAAGCACCCCCACCAGACCTTGCCTCTCTTGGAAACCTCCATGTGCTTAAAAAGGTGGAGGAGACAAGGCTGTATTTTCTCAAATAGATTCCTGGCATTTTTCTCCCTCCTTGGCTTCATCTTAAAGGTTACCTTGAAAAAATGCAGGGTTTAATAAAAGGGAAACAAGTTTCAATCTTCAAAATCAGGAAACCAGGGTGGTAAAAAAAATAAGTCACTCAGTCAGCGCTGATTGAAAAATAAATACGGCCCTCTTTAAACAAGTTCTATCGGCCATAAGGAAGTAAAGAACATCCCTACTTCCTAAAGACTCGCTGATCCTACCTTTACCAAATACCCAGATTTAGTCTGGAAAGTAACATGTCAAGAGGAGATGGGAAAGTATTTGAACACACATATGGCCTATGTCCTTATTTACCACGTACTATGTTCAATTTAAAGAAAATAAACGTGAAAGCGTGAACCATGAACAAATAGAGACCAAAGTTCTCTGTAATTGCAGCTCAGCTTAGGTAATGCCTTATATAGTGTTTGATTTAAAATGTTAAAATATTAACAGAAGTTTTCTATAGCATAGTGTTCCTATCACAGTGAAATGACTCATAAGAATGCTAAATTCAAACCAGATGGGCACAAACATTCGCTGAAAAAAATCAGATATTTCAAGGTCAGCATGGGTCTTCGTAAAAATGAAGACCTTGTCTCAGTTACTGAAAAATGAACTTCAGTGATAAAAAAGAAAACAAGAGAAAATATTAGTGCCTTTATTTTAATCATACAAGCCACTGTCAATTAGAAGAACTAACATTTACAAAACTTTACATTGCCGTTTTAATTTGAAAAAGATGGCTCTGGTAATCTTTAGACTTCAGATAAACAGGACTTCAATTTCTCCTTTCTAGGGAGAGAAGCAGGGATGCATTAGTTCAGCTGTACGCCATGCTAATATTGTCTAAGAATCTCTTTGCTTCCCACCAAGGAGTAACCCCGACTGGAGATTTGTGTGGTATAGACATCTCTGACCACAGCTCTGCGGCCTCATACTAGCTTTCGCTCTTCTTTGAACAGACCACAGAGGAAAATTCTCATTCCTGTGTTCATACCAGAAGGGTCAGACGCCGCCCCCCACCCCAAACCTCCTGTGCTCTCTCGTTAGAAATGCTTCCTTGTATTTCTCCTTTTGTTTTTTTGTTCTGCCTTTTTTTTTTAATGCCAGTTACAGATTGACTGATGTTGTGCTTTTAAATGCATATATACCCTACAAGAAGGAAAATATGTCGGATCAGAATTAATATTGTTTTTGACTTATAGGGAAACTCGAGTTCTGTTTGACTTGGACTGCAAGCCCCAGGCATTTTAGAGAGGGGAGAACCAAGGAAAAATGTGGATGGGGAGTTCCCTACTGTTTTGTTGCTGGAATCTTGGACAACACTAGAAAAAAGACAAGCACATAATTTGTTCTGGCAGTCATATCACTTTGTGCTGTGGGCCTGTCAGTTCTTACTAGCTGAGCAAGGGCTGGCCTGGGCTGGTGTGAGGATGAAAGACCTCCCAGGAATAAGTAGGTACTTCAGGAAATGGGGTTTCTAATTCAGTAGGTGGCCCTCTCTCTCCTCTGGGTCTCTGGGAATTGGTCCCCCAGCACGGTTTTAGGTGGCACTAGGCTGCTCGGGCTGTTACCTCTTGGATGAAACCTAAAACCGCAAACCTAAGCATTTGTGGTCACCAGAGATCTGATGGCAGACTTTCTAAGAGCAGTTGTGTTAACTCCAAAATCCTGGCTTGAGTCCAACTAAAGTAATTACATTCTGCCTCCCTAAAATTCCCCCAGCAGTTTCAATTGAATCCGATATTCTCGGCCCTCGGTCCCCCCGGTGTTACTGCGCGTTGGGACCATTGGGCATTCCACAGTGGGTCTGCCTGCCATCCAGACTAAGTGATCTCCTACCTCTCACCAAGGTGTGGGGAAGCTTAATTAATTAGCGCTCATAAAAGCACGGGGAGACACAGATTAAAATTGCTGTCCCTGATGCAAAGTGTCAGGGGGGTTCAAAAAACAGGGGACTCGGGGGAGAAATAGTCCTTCCCTCACAAAGCCAAGGTGCCCGTTTTAATCACCAAACGAATGTGTCACTAATAACTCTTCCAGTTTGGCGTGGAATTCTTGACAGAGTTTTTCATCATTCAAGTTGAAGAGACTCTTTGGGTGAGTTAGAAAGCGCTCTCTGCCTGGCTTTCCTAGGCAGACCTACCCATCAGCTTTCTGGGTTCGCCTACAATAATAGACAAAGAAGAAGGTCGCTCTTCTGAGCCGGCATGTGAATAGGGACTAGCAAAATAATTGAATTTTATGTCTTTCTGGTTTCAGTCAGGCTGGGAAATCTACTTTGAAGATGCTGGCTCAGAATCAAACCGTAATAAAAATAGCTAACATTTTTTATATTGGACTTTAAGGTTTGCAAAGCATTTTGCAGACAATCCTCAAAATGATCCTGTGAGTTAGGTGCTATTGTTATCCCTGTCTTGTGGATGAGAAAACTGAGAAGAAAACTGATAAATGACTTAGCCAGAGTCACACAGCGAGTAAGTATCTGGGTTTTTGGGTCTTTCTCATTCCAAGTGCAATACTATTCACTGTGCCACCCCACTTTGTACTGCATTTCTAAGTGTAAAGATTCCTGGATTTGGACTCATAGGACCTCATATTGAGCGCCAACTCTACTGCTCTATTAACTGTGTGACCTTGGACAAAGCTTTTCAGTTTTCTGGGGTTGTTTCCCATCTGTAGGATTAGAATGAATGACCCCTAAAAACTGTGATCAGTGAAATGATGAGTCTGGACTTCAGAGGATGGGGAAAACCCCTATCCCTCTACTCAGCAGCATCAGCTACGAGTGCCCAGTGAAATATGTGTTCTCAGATTTGGCCCAAGTTTTGTTTTGTTTTGCTAAACTCTCCTCCTTTATTACAAGGGAGAGATCTCCAGGGTGGAATCATTGGGAAGTGACACATAAAGAAAGCACCAATAAAATAATAAAATTAGAAAGTAGGACTAGAGGACATCTAATTACAATTCTCTGGAGACCATTCAATTAAAAATTTAAAGGAAAAGATTTGTCAGGTCTCTGAAAAAAACTGGTCGATTCTGGGTACCAGATAGACTGATTTTTCTTTCACTTAAATTGACCAAATTGTTTCAATAATGTCACTGTTGAATAAATATTATTTTGAAGCATAGTTCAACATAGAGCTCAATAAAACAATTAAATCAAATAAGACAATTTAAAAATAATTTGGTGTGGAAAATGTTTTAAAGAGATTAATTGCAGTAGAGATGGAAGAAAGTCTGCTCCTACAATGAGGGCGACTAGGTGGTGCAATGTATAGAGTGCTGGATCCTGGAGGGAGAATGACTAAATTCAAATCTGGCCTCAGACACTTACTAGCTATGTGACCCTGGGAAGTCATTCAGCCTGATTGCCTCAGTTTCCTCACTTGCAAAATAAACAGAAGGAGAAAATGGTAAACCTCTTTAGTATTTCTGCCAAGAAAATCCCAGATGAGATCATGAAGAATCAGAAATAACCAAATAATAACTACTCATAATGTTGTTCCCATTTCAATAGGCTTACCTTGCTCTCAGAGATATATTTAGAGTTGTAGACTCAGGGTTGGTGGAGCTCTTAGCAATCTCCCGTCCACTTCTCTACCACAATGCATCTGGCCTCTCCCAAGACAGTGCCAGTGATGGAGAAACTTGCTATTTGGCAAGGCAGCCCTTGCTCCCTTTATATGCTTATTGAGGATGGGGATCACCCATGTCTTATCTAAATAATGTACCTCTAGCTCTAACTCCTTCCTATTTACCCTGAAATCTACCTCTTTCCAATGTTCCTCTTGACTTCATTCTACCCTCTAGGTCAACATGGAATAAACCCAATATTCTTCAACATTACAGCCAATCAGCAAGCATTTATTAAGCACTTATTATATACCAGGAAGTATGCTGAGTGGTGGGGATACAAAAAAGAGAGAGAGAGAGAGACAGTACCTGCTCTCAACTTACAGTCTAATATCAGAGAGCCCTTGAAGTATTGGCCAACTATCATATTCTCAAACACTTTCAGTTCCTTCAATTATTCCTAGATTCTAGATGAGCTTCTCCAACTGCCTACAGAGAAGCTCTATGAGATAGCAGGGTATGTTGAAAAGATCATTGACTATGGAATCATGGTTCAAATCCTAATTATACTACTACCTGCCTCATCTTGAGTATTTCTTATTTTATCTTATTTCCTCTATGTACTCCATGCTTGAATGTGTCCTCATATTGTCCTATATCTATATCCTCATTCAAGTTATTACTTTTGCCCAGGGTGTTCAGGGAAGACTGGTATCTCTGGTATGAGGACTTGCTAAGCCTCTTTCAGGGATGTGCATCCACCTTTGATGGCTAATCAATCACCCAAGTCACTTGTGGTTCCAAGAAGCTGTAACATGCAACACAGCCATATTCCAGCAGTACCATCTTAGGGGATGAGCTAAACCAGATTGTGGGTAAAACTTCAAACCTATCTGTGAATTAGGAGGATGTCTGCCCCAAGCATGTGAAGGCTTCTCTCATTGAAATGAGCAGATGAGAATAATTTGTTCCATGAAGGCAGCTGAAGCAGATGCCATGGAATGTTTAGTACTTGGTGAGACATTGATCCCACTCATCACAACTTTTGTCCTGCCACTGGATTTTGGTGACTGAAGACAGAATGAGACTGAGGACTTTTGTACAACTCTCACTTAAATACAATTCAAGTACAAATCATCATGTTTTTCAAGAAAAAATGACAAAACAAAATAGGTCTGGAAGGTTCTTCCTTCTAACCCACCAAAGTGAATTTCCTACCTGCCTTTTAAAGAGCAACTCAAATGCACTTCCTTCAGGAAATCATCTTTGATCCTCCCATCTTCAAGTTGTTAATAATATTTCCCTATTCCCCAACAAAATACATGATTTATTTTGCAACTCTTATATACTTATCATGATTAATTTTATGTTTCTATATTACCTCTTTGGAGCGACTTCTTCGATTTCCCCTCACCTTGACAAATCTGTTTTCCAAAAGGAAACTGATAATATTAGTCTCAAAGTTCTCATACAAGATTAATTAGGACTCATGTAAAGGTCTATGTATGTGTGTGTATTTGTTTAGGCATTTGAGCCTAGATTCATAGGTGGGATGTTTACTTTTCTACAACATATTATGAGGATGGGTCCCCACATGTTAGGTTTACAGAGGTCGTCACACAAAAAGAATATAAATGAAAGTAGGACAAGTATAATCCTGCTTTCACCCAAGAGGAAGGGCAGTCCTGCACTGCTGTGTACACAGAGGGACATGACTCCTGATTGGCTGAGAGAATGCTGAGTACCACACTAAGAACCTACATAAGGGATTTACTTCAGGTTATTGCAGAGACTTCAGAGGGTCCCTCTGGAGTGTAATGGAAGTCTGGCACATGTGTAGTCTCCATCAGCTTGCTTGATTGATGCAACTTACCCACATGGATAACCTGGAAAATTGCTTCTAAAGAACTGTGATGACGTGTAAAGGAAGTGTGTTGGAAAGACTGTAGAGCATGTGTGGACATTCTGTAACTGATTCCAGTTGGCTAACCACATGGTTTCAAGGAGCTTTTTTCAATTGGTTGTATAGCCAGAACTGTCAGCATTTCCAAAAAGGACTGAGTCAGCTTCCCCAACTCTTGGCTGAATTGTGGGGGAACTTGATGATTTTTCTTCTCATGGTGTCCAGTAGGGACTATGGTTAAAGGGGAAAGGCCAGAAGGTCTTCTCGTCAAGGCCATTTGGCCCCTGAAATGGGGCTGAGTATTTTGGTCATTTTTTTTTTACATTCTTTTCTATTCCTTCTAGACAAAAAGAGTAAAGTCTCCAACCATAAGAAAGCAAGTTACAAGAATTCAGGAGTCAGAATCCAGAGTAGTTTTATGTTTTTTGGTGTTGTTGCATCGTTTTATTTGTGTCTTATTCTCCACAGTAAAGATACTGGAGTGGTTTGCCATTTCCTTCTCCAATTCATTTTATAGATGAGAAACTAAAGCAAATAAGGTTAAGTGACTTGCCCAGTGTCATATAGCTGGTAAATATTAGAGGCCAGATTTTAACTCAGATTCTCCTGATTCAAGAGCCAGCACCCTAATCACTGTGCCATCTAGGTGCTCTGTCTGGTTTTATAGCTAGTAGCAGTGCACTAAAAAAAAGAAGAAGAAGAAGAAGGAATAATATGTAGGAGAAACTCCATGGACTTATCCCTGAAGTAAGGACTGTAGCAGTGATTCTCTCTTTGGATATGTATGTGGTGGGACCAATGTTACCTAGAACTGAGCTAAGTTTCTCATTTTTCCTTCCAGAGACTAAGATTGTACAGGGGAAAGTATGCCCAGGAGATGTTGAATAAAAATGTTTGTAGGGTAGTTCTTGCTATATCTTTGAAATAAATATTCCTTTGTTAAAAACTACCTGGTGCTCTTCACTGGATCCTAACAAATGGAAGAAACACAACTAGCATGGCCTCAGGCCAATGGTAGTATAAAGAAGAGATCCTACAAAATCCTCAATGTATACTGAAACCCTGAAGAGAAAAGTAACATCTGCCTCTGGAAGAGTGGGGATAGAGTTCATTCATTACAGGAAGCATGTGTGTATGTGTGTGTGTGTGTGTGTGTGTGTGTGTGTGTGTGTGTGGAGAGGGGGGGGGAGAGAGAGAGAGAGAGAGAGAGAGAGAGAGAGAGAGAGAGAGAGAGAGAGAGAGAGAGAGAGAGAGGCTTTTGAGTTGCTGACTAGAGCCCTTGAATTCATTGACATATATGGGAATTGGTCCCATTATGTTCAGGAGGATCTCAATTTACCAATTCAAAAGTCTTTTTCAACTGCTTCCCTGGAATTTTTGTCCAAGTATCTCTGAACTCTCTTACAACCTTAAACAAGTTCTTACCAATGCTCTCAGTATTCTCTCATCTAATGAGGAGTCCTATGTCCCTCTTCCTAAAACAGCACCTAGGACAAGGCTGTCCATTTCTACACAAAACCATCCAGGGTTTGCATAGTAGCAGGATTTCATAAGTATCATCTAAGGGTAATGTTTGTTTTTTAACCAGGGGAGAGATGCCCCAGGTTTAATATGAAGAGGCTCATATATAAGCACTAGCTATAAACAAATAAACAAACTTTAAAAACCTATAGAAGACCAGGCACAATATAAACAGAAGAAATAAAAAGGTTTACTCAAATGTGGATCACTAGAGAACTTCTTCCACTTATGTAATATTGATGAAATTCCCCTTAGAAGTGACTCCTTGTTCGTTGGACAGCCCAGTCTTATCTAAGAGTCAATTCCTTCATTCCTCTGCTTGACCTACTCCAGGGAATGATAAGCTCTCCCCATTCCCACTCTTTACCCCACCCCTCATAAACTGAAATCTCATCCCCATGAGGAATGATTTGGGTTTCCATATTCTGCTCTTCCACAACTCACACTCAGTTGCTTCTTCCCTCAAATTAGAAGGCTGGAAGGTAGGAACCTGAAGCTCACAAACTTCTTGGTAACTCCATTTTCCATCAGCTCCTCTGCTTTGTTTAGACTCCAGGAGAACATTATACTGCTGCACCAGATACCCCCACCACCAGCTTTTTGGCTTCATTTTGTGTCTTCTTACCTCATTAGATTTTAAGCATCTTAAGAGTAGGGACTGTCTTTCTTTTATTTGTATTAACAGTGTTTATCACAGTGCCTATCACATAGTAGGTACTTAATAAATATATATTCAATTTATTGATTATAATTCTGATGAGTTTCCAGCTGATGCTTCTATCACAAAGTCAACTCCCTGAAGCTATTGCCATTCTTGGATGACTATTATCTTCTTTCATTGTATCATTCTTTCTATTCTTTCAGATGCTTCTATTGCATAGCTATCAATACCCATTCCTATGGATTCTGGTACCCAATTTTGATCACTAGTGGGACCTCTTATGAAATGTTTGGGCCTTTGGAACTCACAAGATTGCCTGGGAATTCCCATCTCAAAATACTCATTCACCTAAGGAGAGAATTAACACAAAGAGAATGAGTCATGTTCCAACAATAGCCATGACCATATGCAAGACAAAGGCTGATACCCTTCCCTCAATCAATTCTCAAGACCAGCTTAGAGTAAACTTACCTCATCAAGGATGTAAAGGGATAGGACAGAGATTCAGAGATTACCTTTTTTGTATTCGAGTTCATTTATAACTCAGTATTCCTAAGTCAGTTGTAAGGTCTTTGTGGCCAATTTGAAAATTGTTTCATCATCATACAGTACCAATCTTTAAGTCAACTTAGGTGGAAACTAACTCCCCTCAAATTTCCATGGGATCACTTGGAATGCAAGAAAGTAGGAAATATACCACAAAGGACAGGCTTTCCACAGGTTAGGATCTCCATCATACTTATCTCTCACTGTGCTAAACTTCCAAACTAGACCATAAGTTTCTTTTTTTTTTTTTGCTTTTTGCTGAGGCAATTGGGGTTAAGTGACTTGCCCAGGGTCACACAGCTAGGGCCCACATCCTGTTTCCATAAAGGGCCAGAATATCTTGTTCTGGAAATATGTCCTTGAAACAAAGTAGTCTACCCTGTCCTGGAGTTCAGCTGTTAAAGCTGACCTTTGTTATAACTGATTTAAATTCTTGTCAAAATTGCAGAATCCTGACAAAAAGCAGGACATAAAAGAATATATTTACCTTATGATGGGGAAAGTTGTGATGTGGGAGAGATAACTGTCATTAAACTCAAGATACTAGCCCATGGTTACACAGGTAATAAGTAGCAAAGACCTAATTTAGATATGTTTTTTAACATCAGGGCATGCTCTGAGATTTTCTAGGTACTTCAGGATTATACTTCCAGATACTTTCAAATTAATACTCTACATTCCCCAATTTGGTATTTCAACAACAACTGTTTGTCTAGACTGGTTTATATGTGCCCCTAGAAGGAGTTTTTACATAAGTATCTACTCAGCTCCCTGAATAAAGAACTTTTTGCTTTATTACAAGGTTCCTACTTGTTTAGAGACCCCATCCTTACAAATCCACTGAGATTAGTGAGTAAAGACTCAATGTTATCTTAAAATTTTGTTCCACTACTTCATCTTAGAGGCAGCTAGATATTTCCATGGTGCACAGAGCACTGGGCATGGAATCAGAAAAACTCATCTCATGAGTTCAAATCCAGCCTTAGACATTTACTAGCTATGTGATCCTGGGCAAGTCATTTAACCCTGTTTGTCTCAGCTTCCTCATCAATAAAATAAGATGGAGAAAGAAATGGCAAACCATGCCAGTGTCTCTACTAAGAAAACCTCAAATGAGATCATAAAGAGTCAGATATGACTGAAAAGTGAATGAACTATTACTGTTCCAAAATCATAGAATGCCAGAACTAGAAAAGATTTTCCAGATAAATTCCAATTCCCTCATTTTACATAGGAGGAAACTGATGCCCTGAGAGATTAAGTAAATTTGTCCAAGACTATTTCAATAATATGTGGCAGAGCCAGATTTTCTGACTTCATCAATGTTCTTTCCACTACACCATGCTGCTTTCCAAAGGGCTTCTTAGAGCTTAATTTTATCACTTAATGAAATAACTATCCCTCTCAGGTTTTGTGGCTTCCACAAATAGGATAAATCTTTGACCAAAAGAAAAAAAAATGAACAGAAGAGAACCAAGTTCAAAGTACTGACTCATAGCACTAGAGAATTCCCACTTATCTACTAATCTGTACTCTTTGGGTGTTGTTGTTCAATCAGCTATGAACCCTATCTAATGATAATAATAATATCAATCTCTTACTTCCCAATCTTATTTAATTAGATCAAAACCATGGTTTAATCATAATTTGTGTGGGAAAAATCAAAGAGTTTTCATTATTTACAAGCAAAAGGTGAACCTCTAAAGTATGCTACTTAAAGTGGGGGAAAAGGGGAACAGAATTTAGAGTATTAATAAAAATATGACCCTCAGATCAAAGAAATCAAGAGTTCCATTGCAATTTGCCCTGTCTGATAGCCTTTGCCTTATTTGCCAGCCTGGAGATTTTGAGTAAGAGGAGCTATCTTCAAACCCAAGTCTTGCCACTTACTTCCTGTGGAATCTTACTGATGTCACTCAGTCTCTCTGGACCTCAGTTTCTTCTTTTGTAAAATGAGGATTCTGGATTAGATCCCCAAAATGTCTTCCAGCTCTAAGTCCTTGATCAAAAACAAAGCATGGCTATTCTTTTTTTTTTATTATTATTAGACACAAATTCAAAGTAGGGATTTAACCATAATCCATGATGACCATATGGCAAAGAATTTATTCAAAACATCAATTTACTATAATCCATTTTTTGAAAAAACAAACAGATGTTATTGTCTTTTACCCATACGTTGAATATCCAATTCTCCAAAAAGACAAAATGGGATTAGCATTTCATTTTAAGTTATTCAGCATTATTATTTAAAGATATATAAATGCTTAAAAAACAAACACTGAAAATAAACCAGGCTTATTTTACAAACTGGAATTAAGCTAATGAAGTTTTGATCTATTTAACAGTATGGGACTTGCCCAAAAATCCAAGTGAAAATAGAACCAAAATTAAACAATCCTCAGAAAAAAATTTAATGTAAAAGGCCTAGGTTAGGTATCAGAAGTGTTATCATCATCATCATCCCCAATGTTATCAAAATGGATTTTGTCATCATCGCCAAACCAAATCATTTCTTTGACTGATTTACATTTGCTTTCAAAGTTCCCCATTTGCCTTGAGACCTTTTATTTTATCTGCATTTTATTTTAGTATAACATCAGTTTTGTTTTCCTGGTAGTCTCAGTGACCATAACATTCAGTGTATTTATCCAAATCTGTTTTCTCAATTTCCCTCTGACATCACACAGATTCTGTATGCCATCAAAACACATTACTTCAAATAATACATTTCCCAATATTTAGATTACTTGAGCATATTGTCATCCCTCTTCCTTGAACATAAACTCTTTCCTCTCAGGTTTACATCTATCTTTACCACTGCATCTATTTTTCTTTCCCTTACTTTTATTATTGGATATAGAAAAGGCCATATCCCTCCCTCCTGAAAGAGATGGATCCTTAAAGGTGGCTAAAGGGGAGGCAACCACTTCAAGGGGAGTACAAAGGGAAGTGAATTTGTGTGTGTGTGTGTGTGTGTGTGTGTGTGTGTGTGTGTGCGCGCGCGCTCTCACGTGTATAATAAGTACTGGAGAGGAGAGGAGAAATAAGCCCCATGACTGTTTCTTAATGCGCTTGTGCTAGATTTTAGTAATCATCACTTTCTTTGATAATTAGTCACAAACTATCTTTAGTTTCAGGATCTACCTTTTTCTCCTGGAAATCAGGATAACATTTGCATTATATCCACTTTCTCTTTATTTGAAATAGGAAGAAGTCAGGATCATGAATATTAGAATCATATAATACTAAGAACTAGAAGAAACACTAAAGATCAATTGTCCAACTTTGTCATATACAAATGGGTAAAGAGAGATAGAGAAAGTGATATGCCTAAGAACACCCAGCTAGCTGGTGCTCAAGCTAGAACAAGGATGCATGCTTTGACTCCAAATCCTGTGTTCTTGAATTAGAAAGGAGAAAAAGAAAGATAATTTAGTGACTCAGACCTCTCCTTTATGTGTTGTCCATAAGCAAAAATGGTACACTCAAATCTATCCTCAACTCAGCTGCCAAAGAGATCTCCCTAAAGCCAGGTCTAACTACATTGTTCCCCCTGCTCAATAGCCTCCATCGATTCTCTGTTACATTCCCAACATCAAATATAAAACTGTCTGTATGGCTTTTAAAACCCTTCACAACTTGGTTTCTTCCTATTTATCCAGTCTTCTTATATTTTATTCTCTTCTTTATATACATGTCATCTCTCCCCTGATAAAACATAAGTTCCTTAAAGTTTTCATTTGTATCTTTGTATTCCTTAGTATTTCCCAGCCAATAGAAGGCATTTAATGAATTCTTGGTGTTGATTGATGTGATTATTCTAAAATTGAGAATTTGTTCATCATGACAATACTAATGTCAAAGACCCACATTTTTCATTTTTAATTATATCCTTCAATAAAGGATTTTTAGAAAGTCATGGCTCATTTACTGAATTTATTGAAGGCAGTAAACTTAAAGAGCTGTTTGAGAAAGATGTTGGGGTTTTGGTGTACTGTATATTCTACTTGAGTCACTGGTATTACAGAGCAGCTAAAAATTCAATACCATCTTTGGCTGTATTAAAAGAGGCAAAGTTTCCAGAAATAAGAATGTTAAGAGTTCCTCTGTATTCTACCCAGTTATTTAAGAGTGGAATCAGCTACTGCAAGAAGGAGTTTCCCTTCATTAGAGATCTTCAAAAAGATAATATATCTTGGGTATATTATGCTGGAGAGTCTCTTCAAGTATAAGTTGGACTAGATGGCCACTGAGGTCCTTTCTAACCCTACACTTCTGTGATTCTGTGATGTTTTTCTTCATTTTTTTTTCTGTGTGCATATTTTGTATCCCTAGCCTGACAATAAGTTCTCAGAAAACAGATGCCGTGTTTGGTAGTTCTTTGCATCCCATATTGGGGCAAACACAATGATATGAAGCTACTAGATGCTTAATCTGTGTTGATTGAGTTATTGATAAAAAGAATGATTTCCTTTTCCTCCTTTCCATAGAGGTTCACCCAGTTCTATAAGGGAGAAGGGAGGAAGGGAGGAAGGGATCTCAGCTCTCTTCTACCTGCTTCAATAGGAAGCAAACACCTTCCTTATTCCTTGGCTACCCCAAATAGCAAGATTAAGCTGTCAGTACAGTTCATGACTGTGACATGTAACATAAGGTAAAGGTTATTACTTTCTGCCTTGCCTCTCCAAAGATCACCATGTGTGACTTTGTGTGAATGACATGACATGGCCCAAGGACCTTCCCTCTATTGATCCTACATAACAAATTGCATAGCTTATCTTAGGGAACTAGGCTAAAAAGTCTACTGTGACCCTACATACTTCCACACCTGTCACTTTGTTGGTATAATATATCCAGAACAGCATCTTATTTCTTTGTCAGTGTTCACTTCATGAACAGGGAGATCACATTGACATTGAAAAGATGTGCTTGCTTAGAAGGAAGCATTATATGAGATAAACTGGAATCCCTTGAAAAAAGAAGCATGGTGTAGGAAAGAGAATATTGACCTAGAAGTCAGAAGGCAACACTTCTAGTTTTGCCTATACCACAAGCTACATGACTATGGACAAGACATTCAAATTTTCTGAAAAATCAGCTTCCTCATCTATTAAACAAGACAATTATTTTGGATTTTCTTTTTCATGCTATTAAGCTCTATTATTTCCTTGATCTGAGATTTTTGAGCTAGATGGAGCCTCAGAGTTTACATATTCCACACCCTTCATTTTAGAAATGCTAGAATTAAGATCAATGAAATTAAATGAACTCCCTAAGGTCACAAAAGTGGGATGCACTCAGAATTGGGACTTGAACCCGGTTCCTTTTCTCAGAAGCCTATTCTCTTTGCCTTATTAGATGATCCCACTTCTAGATTACCCTTCAAAAGAAAGGTTTTTTCAAGGAACTCCAGTAAAAACATTGTATAGAGATCAGTGTATCCAAAACTCCTCTGAAATACCTACATCTTACAAATAGAAGAAAAGTAAAATAATCCACAAATTCTATACACTATACTGGAAAGAAAAATAAATTGCATTAAGAACCTAGACTCAAATCAACAAACATTCAGTAAGCACATACTATGTGCTAGGAACTCTACTAAATACTGGGAATACAAAGTAAGGAGGGAAGGGAGAAAGCATGGTCCCTGCTTTCAGGGTGTTCATATTCTAATGGGAGATATCACAAGATGTATATAAAGTAATACATAAGAGATTTGCAATATCACATACAATCAACTTTTTTTTCTATTCTACTATGCTATTAAAATTCTTGTTTTATTTCTTAAGTTCAGTATAAAATAATTTTTGAAGGATATATACAGTGCAAAGAGAAGGTAATTTCAGAGGGGAGACACTATTAGTAGGGGAGACTAGGAAGGGCTTCCTACAAAAGAGACAGTTTGAAGTAGAACCTGAAAGAATCCAGGAGGGAGAGTATTTCAGGAAAGGAAGACAGCTAAAGAAATAGAATAAAGAATATAAAGAAAAAAATATAAAGTCAAGAATATTTATAGTAAATCTCTTTGTAGTGGCAAAAAAATGGAAATTGAATGGGTGTCCATCAATTGGGAAATGACTGAATAAGTTATTATATACAAATGTAATGGAATACTATTATGCTACAAAAAATGATGAGCAAACAGATTTCAAGAAAACCTGAAAAGATTTATATGAACTGACACTGAATAAAGTGAAGTATACATTGTATACAGAAATAGCAACATTGTACAATAATCAACTATGAATGACAACTCTTCTCAGCAATACAACACCATCACAAAAATACAAAATAATTAGAAAAGACTCATGATAGAAAATGCTATCCACAGAAAGAACTGATGGATGGATACTGAATGCAGATTTAAGCATACTATTTTCACTTTAGTTTTTTCGTGTTTTGTTTTCCTTTTAGTCTGTTTCTTCTTTTATAATATGTCTAATGTGGAAATATGCTCTATATGATTGCATACATATAGTCTATATCATATTGATTGCCATTTTAGAAAAGGGAAGGGGAAGAAGGAAGGAAAAAAATTGGAATTTAAAATTTTGTAAAAAAATGGATGTTAAAAATTATTTTTACATATTATTGGAGAAAAAATATATTTTTAAAAGGAGGTCTCTATCACTGGATCATAGACTATATGGAGGAAAGTAAAGTATAACCAGACTGGAATGATACAAAGAGACCAAGTTGTGAAGAGTTTTATGCAGCCAAACAGAGGATTGTAAATGTATTTGCTGTTAAAGGTAATAAGAAACTACTAGAGTTGATTGACACAGTGAGACCTAGGCTTTAGGAAAATCACTTTGATAGCTAAGGAGAAGATAAAGTGGGGAGAAACGATGCAGAAAGACTAACCAGCAAGCTATTGCTATAGATTGCCATATAAATATTAATTCTTAAACAAATGAAAATAGAAGCATTTGCATAAATCTTTTTAAAGGTAAAGAATGCAACAAGGAGAGCAGTTGTGATTCTACTGAACTCTTTCACATAACTAATTTATTAAATTAAGAAAATGTGTCCTTTATTTAAAAACATAAGGACAAGATCTAGTCAATGTGGATAGGGTAAATCTGATTGGACTCAAATTTAAGGCCCTCTTTTTCTTGATGCAATGAAGATAGAATATGGCAGAAATATACCCTTTTATAATTTTAATTTTGAATGTTATATTTTGTTTATACATCTCCTTCATTTCCAAATATATCTTTACCCATGCTTTATAACAAAAAAAAAATTTAAAAGAAGAAAAAAGGCAGTTCAGCAAAATTAACCTATGCATCAAAAATGTCTGAGATTGTATTCAATGTTCTACACTTATTATTCTCCACCTCTGCAAAGAAGAAAACTGGGGAAATGGGGTTCTCATTTGTTCTCTATGGCCAAGTTTGCTCAACAAATAACTAATTCTTAAATGCAAAAATTCCTTTCCCACTCTCTTAGCTCTCATTATTTAAAGTCCAAGAAAATGTATCATAGAATTTAGAGATTAGAAAAGAAAAGAAACTTATTTTTAAATTTAAAAATTTTTTGCAACATGATCTGCTTCAATTAAGTTTATACTAAAGAATCATCATTCAGGTTTTAAATTTAGAAAAGGTTCAGAAACTCTTTCCAAAGTAACCAGGAATGATGCTGCTAGCATTAAAGCATATGCTTCCATCTAGTGACATATTTTGTGCAAAAGAAATGTAAATGAATTCCATTCATTACAACAACCATAGTTCAGCTGTACCAAACAAGTTTAGAATGGAACATTCAACTACAAAGTAGCAACAAAGAACAAAACAAAACATTTTTATGCTGAACATGGTCTTCTAATATTTCAAATATTTTGTTGATATCCTGTGCATCATATATCAAGTTAAGGCTATAAGTACTGCCCAAGCAGCCCCTACACTGGAAGAAGAAAAACAAGAAATAGAGTATACAAATCATATTGCAGGTTTTAAGTAAGTAGAACTTTTAAAGACTTTCACAGAAGGGCCAGAAGACAGAGTATGCCTTAAAGCATAAATCAATCAAATCATTATTAAAACTATGGATTGTATGTATATCTGAGAACTATAATATAAATGCACAAGAAGTGTGACTGAGAATTAAAAAGGAGAAGGAGAAAGAGCTGGACTGTCTTCAGGAAATTACAAAGATTTTTTAATGATTCCAAGTTTCTGGCAGAAACAGAATCCCACCCTTTTAACACCTATGTTCTACTAGTATTGCTGTATGTATGGCTCTGAGACATGGAACAAAACGTACCAAAGAATTATAGATGCACACCACAAAAAGGGCAGTGAATAGGCCGGTGACAAATGTGAACAGGTTGCACCATAAAACCAATGAGGAATTTAGAAAAAAACAACAGTAAAAGATATTTGAACTTTAAGTCACTGAACTGCTCTGTTCATTTATCTATAAAATGAATGGGAGAACTTAATGGTCAGTTATGTCCTACAATGAATGTATAATAGGAAAAGATTATGGATTGTTCATAGATAAGGGAAAGGGAGGACAGGTAAATGACCTACTTGTTCTTTTGGTATCTGCTCAATGTTAAGAACAAATGATAAAGACCTAGAATAGATTAGGTTGATTCCCTATGGTCATTTTATAAGAGGACATGGACAAGAAATATACAGGATGCGCAGACATGGCTTTATCTGATCTGTTTCATTGAAAGCAACATCCCATAGAGATTCATTTGAGTATATGAGTTTATTATATTCAAGGCATTGGACTGGTTTGGGAGTGGTGAGTCTTTGCCTTTGGGGAGCTTATAAATCTAGTTGTCTAAGAGCATAATTGGGGGAAAGAGAATGAAGCAGACATATATGCAAATTAATTAATAACAAGTATTTGGCAAATACTAAATAAGTGTTAGAGAGAAAAGGTATAGGATTTTAAGGAGAGAGAATTTACTATAAGTTGGAATGGATAAAGAGGGACCAGAGGAGAAAGGACTTCATGTGGCATAAAGACTAGAATCTTGGACCTGGAATCAGGAAGATCCAAGTTTAATTCTCATCTCTGACATTATTAGAGAGGTGTATGACCATAGTGAATAACTCACTAAGCCTGTTTCTTCATCTA
Organism: Myrmecobius fasciatus; assembly: GCA_023553655.1. NCBI lineage: Eukaryota > Metazoa > Chordata > Mammalia > Dasyuromorphia > Myrmecobiidae > Myrmecobius > Myrmecobius fasciatus. The sequence continues at coordinate 102,154 of JAJPUD010007302.1, forward strand.
TAAAATGAGGATTTTTTAAAAAGTATAGTGCCTAAATCAGAGAGTTGTTGTAATGCTCAAATGAAATAATGCTTATAAAAGTGCTGTGCAAACTTGAAAGTTCTATATAATTTCATTCATTATTATAATTATAACCTGGATTGCCTAGGGATGTTTTGCATCCTAGTGCTTAGGTATGATTCCAGTTTTGTTGGAAAGGATGATTGCTTTTGCATTCTGATGTGAGAAGCAAAATGGGCCTAAGCAATTAAGATAAAAGAAATATTATTGCTTCTGTTTACAAACAGGATATGTATGGATATGATTCCAGATCTTTTTTTTTTTTTTTTTTTTAGGGGAGGAGAGAGACAGAGACAGAAAGAAAGAGAAATGGAAAAGAGAGACAGGGAAGATTTTGGCAAGTGGTAAACACATGAACTATCTGGTGCTTCAATATATGCCTAATTTCCAACTTGCTTTTCATAAGATTTGAGGAAATTTCCCTTGCAATGAGATCAAGGACTTTCTCTCTCTCTCTCTCTCTCTCTCTCTCTCTCTCTCTCTCTCTCTCTCTCTCTCTCTCTCTCTCTCTTTCTCTCTTTTGCTGAGATACCTTAATCCCAAAGGGAGATCTCATTTACTCTGCTTACTTTATATTCTTGTCTGAATAACTTCTCTGATTTCTGTTTTCCATCTACTTAGATTAAAATGTTTATTTGTTCTTCACTATCATTAGGTCTTTTCTATAACTAGTATTTGGTAGAAAGGAATCAAATCTGAAATATAAGTTCAAGATAGGCCATTGTCTTCAAGAGATAATGATCAGGAATACAACCTTGGACCTAAGGGGGGAAACCATCTTGCCTTTACTATAATATCTAATGACATAGATAAAATTGTGCTCCTATACCCCTAGACTCATAAGTATTTCTCCAGCTCCTTTCCAGAGAAGAATCAGTCTTTCTTGAAGAGGAGTAGGCAAGATATCCAAGATATGACAGCTTCCCTGTGATTCATTTAATCAAATCCATGTGGACATGCACATAAGCTATATGGCAACACACACACACACACACACACACACACATACACACACATATACACCTTACATGATTAAATTGCATCAAAAAAGTTGAGCAAGATCTAGATGAGCTGAGTAGTATATGGAAAACATTTCAGGAAGGGTAAATAGTATGAGCAAAAGAGAATAGGAGAACATACAATGAATTTTCAAGGACACAATGAATGAATCAGCTTAGATGAAGTGTGAACCTTGACTAGGATGTGGTAGGACACCAAATAATGGAACAGCTCTTACTATTTAGAGTGAAAATGATTGTAAATGTTTCTGACTATCCAATCTTTCATGTGGTGGGATTTTTTTAGCTATCCTAGAGATAAATTGTGACAATTGTTGATATAAATCTTATATTTAAGTCAAAATTTCAGATTAAATTTTACATCCCTTTTGAGATGATTGAGCTATACTCATCTGAGTAACACATTGTCCCAGGGACTGAGACCAAATAAAAATTCAGTTGTTACAGAAGAAGGAAAGAAATAATTAATTATCAGAACATCCCTGTACTACAACCAATAGGGTTTTTTATTTTATTTTAAATCACTTTGCTTGACCATGAAAGCAAAACACTTCAAGCCAAATTCATTGTCCTGCCACAAAACTCAAGCAACTAGATTGTAGGCTCCTTGAAGGAAGGGATGGTATGTTCTCTATCTTCTCTCTCTCTCAGAGCTAGCCTAGCACACTTTATTGCATTGAGGAGACTTTAAAATATTCTTTTGAGACCTCTCCTCTAGGGACAAGAGAAACTATGAATGTGCTACCTTACACAGGCAATTCCATGGAGCAGCCCAGCATGCTAAGCTCAAATGCAGTCCTGACCCCTTGGCTTTACCATCTAAGCAAACAAAAACACTCACCAATTGTGTCCAGATGCCCAATCATTTTATAAGCAGACGTCCTTCCAAGGGGAAGTTTGGACAAGATCATAATAAAAACATACAAGGGAGACAAAGCAAAAACAAAACAAAACTCTACTGTCTTTAAAGGAAATTAATCTTCTTCAATTCCTATTTACATTGTGAAATAAAGAAAGAAGGAGCAGACTGGCAGCCCATGGATGGATAAGCAGAATTGATTTAGCAACCTAGCCACTACTTTGCTTCCAATGTGTTATAGAGTATCATAGACCACCTCCTTGCGGAAGCCTAAACTTAGGCCAGTGGCCAGTCTTGGTTCATTCGCATCAATGCTCTTTTGTCTGGAATCCCAGAGACAGAAGGAAAGAGGAAATAATAATAATAACTGACATTTCTAAAACTCATTAAAGTTTGCGAAATATTCTATATTCATTGTCTCAGTTGAGCTTTAACACCATACTGGAAAGGAGGTACTACAATGGATTATAAGCATCCATTTTACAGAAGAGGAAATAGCTGTTATTCAGTTGTTTCAGTTATGTCTGACTCTTTGTGACCCCATTTGAGATTTTTTTTGGCAAAGATACTACAGTGCTTTTCCATTTCCTTCTCCAGCTCATTTTACAGATGAGGAAACTGAGGCAAACATAATTAAGTGACTTGCCCAAAATCACAAGGTTAATAAGTGTCTGAAGCCAAATTTGAACTCAAGGAGATGCTTTCCTGAGCCCACTGAGCAACCTAGCTGCTCTAAATAAATAAGGAAACTAGGGGAAGTTAATTTGCCCACACTCACATAGCTACTAAGATCTTCCTAAGTCCAAATCCTGTACTCATCTCACTATACTACCTAGCCTTCTCTTACCCCAGAAAGCCTTAGAATGATAATTACAGCTTACATTTACATAAAATTTTTAAGTTCCATAGCATTTGTTTAATACCCTTCCTGACACATAGGAAGGAAACGTAGTGAATGCTTGTTGCCACGAGAAGGCGCAGTGCAAGCATTTCTATCCCCATTCTAGGCCGTGTCTACAAGTACCTAAAGCCCCACCATGTGGCTCTTTAAAAGCTCTCTCCCTGTTGTCGCACAGAGAAGAATCCAGCTGTGGCTTATTTCTTCCATTTAGGTGCAATTGGGCATGTTTTTTCCCTTCCTCTCCCCCAACCCTTTCAAAAAGCCCTAAGAAGCAAACACTAGTCCATACACTAAAGTGTATTGCTCTCTTATGAATTATTATTATGGTTATGGCTTTAAGCTGTTTGAGAATGATGGCACAGTCTCTATTTTTGTGTTTCTAGCTACAGGAACCCCATCAAATAACTATTCAATGGTCCTCATATTACTTTTTATGGTCTGTGATTTGAAATACCCACTTGGAAAATTGAAAATAAAACTGCTTTCCTCCCAGACTCTGTTCTGTTTCCATTTGGTAAATGCTAATATTTCTTTCTCCTCATATTTCTAATTCAACAGAAGCCAACAAGTCTCTATTTTTTTCTTCCTTTTTCCCCTCTATTTCATTTTTTACACTAAGACCATCCTTGATCTTATAAAAAATATGACCATTTCAACAAAGGATGACTCTTAAACTCTCAAAAGTCATTTCTCCCTAATTTATCAACATTCCCTGAAATATTCACGTTGGTAATTTAAAGTAAGAGTCTCTAACATTCTAGGTGCCCACAGGAAAGGTTAGAGTTTTTCATATATACTGAAGAGTCCTGGGCACTATATGCCATTCAGATAACATTGTTTCTTGAAGTTCCTGCCTGCCCCATATTCCTGGGCTCCATTTGACTCTGGAAACAGATAAATGTCATCAAGATCCCAATGTATATCAGCTTTTCAGAATAGCATATTAGAGAAATTAGTTGAAATCACCATTTTTAGAATACCAGTAATATGGAATTTTAATACAATTTTTATTATACATTGTGCAGGGTTGGCCTTAAGTAAAGTTGTGATTTGCATATTAGAAAAAACATTGGATTTAATGTGAAAAATCTAGGTTTGAATCCTAGTTAAATAATGTCATCCTTTTGCTCAAAAACCTTCCATGATTCCTCATTGCCTCTGATCCATTCCTAAGCTTGCCGTTTAAGGCCCTCCACAGCTGCCATTTAAGGTCCTAACTACATTTCCAGTTTTGTTTCATTCTACTCTCTTTCAAAAATTCTGTGTTTTAGCTAAATTAGAATACTAGTTGTTCCCTGTACACCACATCCCATATTTTGCCTCTAAGCATTTGTCCAAGTGGTTGGCTATTCCTAAAATGGACTTGCTCCCTGGCCACCATTTCTCAGAATTTTTATCAGCCTTCAAGGCTCAATGCCACCTTTTTAGCAAATTCTTCTGGAGTTCCCATATTGTAGGTAGGCCCTCCATTCTCTTTTTTCTTGTGCTATATTTATTTTCATGTTGTACCCCAATCAAACACAAATTCCTTAAGAACAGGGATTATTATTATTATTTGGTTTTATATCCCTAGTATCTTGCATTATAGTAGGTCCTTCATAGATATTCTTTGAATTAAATTGTTACTTATAATCAGCCTGTGGGATCTGGAGCTATCAATCAATCAACAAGCATTTTTTGAACATCTACTACTATGTGTCAGCACCACAGTAAGTGCTACAAAAACAAAGATTAAAAAATGAAACAACCTATGTCCTCAAGGAGCTTATATTCTACTGAGAAAAATATGTATATAAGTAAGAATCTATAAAATGCATACCGAATAAAACAGGTTACTTTTTTGGAGGGGAGGCACTAGGAGCTAGAGATAAGTCAATTAATTTTTCTAAGCCTCACCTGGGATTCCAAAGCAAGCATTGGCCTTAGACTGCCCTACTTCAGAGTTCCAGACTATTCTCTCATATCCTTGCTGTATGGAACTTAGATATCTCATCTTCTCCTCTCTAAATCTGATTGATTAATCTAGAGCTAAGCGATTAATAATAATTTAAGATGTTACTGGGATAATAGATAGAGAAGATAGAATGGAGTTGAGAAGACCTGAGTTCAAAACCAGTCTCAGGGGCAGCTAGATGGTGCAGTGGGATAGAGAACCAGCTCTGAAATTAGGAGGACCTGAATTCAAATCTAGCCTCAGACACTTAACACTTTCCTAGCTGAGTGACCCTGGCAAGTCATTTAACCCCAATTGCCTTAGCAAAAAATAATAATAGCATCTATCTCTCAGGATTATTGTGAGGATCAAATGAGATAATATTAGAAAAAGTGTTTGGCATATAATAAGTACTATATAAATGTTAGCTGTTATTATTATCCTATTTAATTGTATTTTTTAATTAACCTCCAAAAAGTTAGCATTATGGAAGCCTTAGGTTCTTCAATAGGATCGTTGAAAGAAATATTTAACTCTTTGAATCTTTTATCACCACAGAAGCGGCTTTTGTCTATACATACATAAGGCTGGATAGAAATTTTATTAACTACAAGACATGAATCTCTGTCATGGCTAAAAACAACTTGAGTTGCTGCTTCATGTAGGATTCTGAAGAAAGAGATTTTTTTTAAATCAGCCACTGTGGTTCTGTTTAGGCTCTTCTCAAATACTCCTCTCCCCCTGCCCCCAGACTGATAGTTTGTTTGGGTAAGTGAGACCTTCTGTTCTGATTGTTGTCAACAGTACCTCTCACCATAGGGCTCTGAGACTATCTTCCTGCTGTGAAATTCAACCACTAATCTGGAAGTTGGGGGGAGGCCTTAATCCATCTGTTGGCTAATCTTCTCATCTTCTCTCTATAGCCATACTGGAACCCCTTGCATCATTAGCTGGAATTCTGCCTTTCTCATCCACATATCCCTGTGGGGACTGAATAGATATTTTCAGAGAAGAAATTCTTCAGAGGTTTATAGCAACTGAGATATCTAACCATTGTCTCAGGTTGGAAAAAAAAAAAACATTATATAAATAAGAGATAGGGAAAAAATCTGCCTCAAAATAATGTAGCAAAGGTTTACAATCCATTAAACCAAGATTAGTTTCCAGGATTTTAGGGTTTGATAATAGCACCCTCATTGTGAATGCATGTGTGTGTGTGTGCACTCAGCCACAAGCACACACACATACACATATATGTTTCTAATAACAAGACACTAAAGTTAAATAAACCTGTTTGTCCAAATACTGCTGCATTTCAGTTAAAGTTTTGCTTAATATTTTGAAAGAAACCTTATTTATAAGGGCTGCATGGACAGCTATATCTGATGCTCATGGTGCCATCTACTGACCACTTTATTAAATAACACAAGAAGTTGTCAGCAGTTTCATCATTGTTTCAGATACTACCATTGACATTATTTCCCTTTAAAATGTAGATGATTAGTCCATATATACCCCTAACTAAAATGCTTCCAGAAAACTATAGCTGTATTTGCTATGCATCAATCATTATTATGATTTATGCCATAAATCATAATAATTATAAAGTCCCTTAAACATTTTTATTCCCTCAGTGATGCCATATGACAGCTGGGAACTTTGGGATACTATGATCTGAGAAGACAAAATGCTAAGCAACAAAGAAAGCCATGAGAATAATGGTGAGGCAAACAGACACCAGCACTGCACATGAATGAGCAAAATGCTCAAGACTATGTTCTACATTTTTGTACATGGCCAATAATGGAATTTGTCTCACTTGACTCTTCATCTTTGTTAAAAGAATTTTGCTTTTTTTTTCTCCTTTTAAATAAGGAAAGATGGAAGGAAGGTAAAATAAATGTTTATTAAAATTTTAATTTAAAAAACACATTAGTTATGGTCCCTAAGTGAGGTAGATGGACCTATCATGTAAATGTCAGGGGGAGAGGAAAGGGAGAAAGGAAAAGAGAAAGAAAGAGAAAGACCAGAGAAAGTCAAGCCAGGAAGCCTGGGTCTATAGCACTCTTGAGATGTTAAAATTATTAAATTTAAAAGTAAAAATAAATAGATAAAATAAAATCATTAGATTTACTGCATTGGGTGGCTTTATGAGAGAATATAGATCAGAAGTTCACAGAATTAGGAGACATGGAGGAAGAGTCAGAGAAATATGAATGTCAAGGCAATCATCAAACTCTGAAAGTTAAGAGGCCTCTACCTATTTGAAATGCTACAATGCAGAAAACAAATCCTCAGGATAATGGGATCTTAAGTAACAGAATGTGAGAGTTTCAGGGAGCTCCATGATTTTCTATTCATCTAGGCCATTTCCAGGTATGCTGATCTATATCTGGTCACTGGACCCAGATGGCTCTGGAGGGGAAAGTGAGGCAGATGACTTTGTCCAGCCCTCCCTCCCTTAAATCCAATTCACTTGCATGTCACAGAATCACCTCCCTGATGTCATGGTTCCCTTCCAGAACAAAGGACAAATAACAATTCCAATCCACACATGAAAAGAGTACCAACTATAATATAACCCACAATTGGTTGCCAAACCTCTGTTTGAAAAACACCAAAGAAAAGAACCTGCCACCTCTTTTTATTTCCCTGAGGCAATTGGGGTTAAGTGACTTGCCCAGGGTCATACATCTAGGAAGTGTCTGAGGCCAGATTTAAACTCAGGTTCTCCTGATTTCAGGGCTGGTGCTCTATCCACTGTGCCAACTAGATGCCCTAAACCTGCCACCTCTTGAAATACCCCATTCCATTTTGGGATGGATCCAGTTGTTGTGAAGTTTTTACTAATATCAAATCTAAAATGATCTTTTGTACAACATCCATTCATTGCTATTGGTTCTATCCTCTGGGGACAAACAAATTAAATCTACTCCTACAACTAAGACATGTCATTTAAATACTTGAGTACAGTTATCATTCCCTTCCAGAATCTTATTTTCTCCTGCCAAACCATATCTATTTCCTTCAACTTCATATGCCTTAGACTTAAAGCTATCACTAACCTGATTATCTTCCTATAAACTCTCTTTCCTTATCAATGTCTTTCTTGACACACAAAACTAATCACAACACTCCAATAAGATCTGATGAGAGCAGAAAGTACAGTGTAACTATTATTCAAGCTATGGTTCTTTCAAAATAGTCCAAGATCATTTTAGCTTCTACCATATCACATTGTTGAGTCATATTGAGCTTGCAGTCTAGTAAAACTGCCAAAACTTTTCCAGAATTAGTCTATTCACAGCTTATACTTGGAAAGTTGATTTTTTTTTT
>JAJPUD010007303.1:0-65167 GCA_023553655.1 Myrmecobius fasciatus
TGAACACCAGATGGATAATTTTGATTATATTAAGTTAAAAAATTTCTGTACAAAGAAAACTAATGCAGACAAGATTAGGAGGGAAGCATCAAATGGGGAAATCATCTTTACATTTAATGGTTCTAATAAAGGCCTCATTTCTAAAATATATATAGAATTGTCTCATATATATAAGAATTCAAGCCACTCTTCAATAGATAAGTGGTCAAGGGATATGAACAGACAATTTTCAGATTCTGAAATTAAAACCATCTCTAGTCATATGAAAAGTTGCTCCAAATCACTATTGATCAGAGAAATGCAAATTAAGACAACTCTGAGGTACCACTACACACATATCAGATTGGCTAAAATGACAGGAAAAGATAACGATGAATGTTGGAGGGGATGTGAGAAAACTGGGACACTAATACATTGTTGGTGGAAATGTGAACGGATCCAAACATTCTGGAGAGCAATTTGGAGCTACGCTCAAAAAGTTATCAAACTGTGCATACCTTTTGACCCAGCAGTGTTTCTACTGGGCCTATATCCCAAAGAGATTTTAGAGGAGGGAAAGGGACCCACATGTGCAAGAATGTTTGTGGCAGCCCTTTTTGTAGTGGCTAGAAACTGGAAATTGAAGGGATGCCCATCAATTGGAGAGTGGCTGAATAAATTATGGTATATGAATGTTATGGAATATTATTGTTCTGTAAGAAACGACCAGCAGGACGATTTCAGAGAGGCCTGGAGAGACTTGCATGAACTGATGCTGAGTGAAATCAGCAGAACCGGGAGATCATCATACACAGCAACAACAGTATTACATGATGATCAATTCTGACGGACATGCCTCTTTGCAACAAAGAATTGTCTGAAACCAGTTCCAGTTGTTCACTGAAAAAAACCATATACACCCAGAGAGAGGGATATGAAATATGGACCATAACATAACATATTCATGACCTCTATTGATATTTGCTTGCATGGTGTTGCCTTTCTCTGATTTTCTTTTTTTTCTTGTAGATAGGATTTTTCTTGCATAACTTGTCAAGTAATTCAACATTATTAACATGTCATGGACTTCCTGCCATTTAGGGGAGGGGAGGGGACTGGGGGTAAAATTTGTAATGGAAAGCTTTGTAAAGATCAATGCTGGGGAACTACCCATACATATGTTATACAAATAAAAAGCTTTAATTATATAAAAAAAGAAATAATAGAACATTAACTGTGATTACTAACATGTAGCTTCTCTCTCCCCCTCACTGTCAAGCTTCCAGGGAACATTCTCCTGAAAAGGACCTAGAATTGATTGCCTTCACTCTATGAATATGACACAATATGAATTTAAATAACAATGCAATATAAAACATAATTTCTATATCATACATACATCCACAAATGTATTAGAAAAAAGCCTACTACAGAGAGAACAGATAGAAATTCAGAAGAGACTCAGCCAAGCTAAGGAATTTTGGCACTTTTTGGATTAAATTTAATCCACTTTTTATTTCTTCTTTTTTGTTGCCCAGGGTCACACAGCTAGGAAGTGTTAAGTGCTAATACACTGTTAAAAAATTTCTTGGAATAGAAGTTCATGGTTTCATATGCAAAAAGGAAGGTATAAATCAAATATAAATCTATGCTTTGAACATGGATGGACCTTTTGAAGTCAAGCATTACAAGTCTAATCTATTTTTATGGCAACTTTAAAATAAAGACTATAAAAGAGTTATTTCACAACAGCCCTCTGAAAGAGGTCATTTAAGAATTGGCATACCTATTTTAAAGATAAGGAAATGGAGATTCAGAAAGTTGAAGCAATTTGTCTGCAGGAGAAAAGCTAATAAATGGAAAGTCAAGATTTAATCCAGGTCTTCTGATTCCAAGTAGAATACTTTCTAGTACACAGGACTACCCAGAAGTTTTTCAGAGGGATGATGAATAGGGGGAGGCAACTAGAGAGACTACTCAGATTTCATGAGAATTAAGGGATAAATGAAAAAAAAATCATAGTACATGGGGATTATGATTGTGTGTGAGTGGGGGTGGACTTTGAGAAATATTTTTATAATGATTTAGAAACCACGGAAAAAAGAAATATCACATAAGCTTTAGAAGTAGAAAATATGTGGTTAGGATTACCTGGTAAAAGGGAAAAGAATAGCTGACTAGATAATAATGATTTTTACATGAATATAGTGACATGAATTAAAAAGACACTATTGGCAGTAGATGAGAGAGGAAAAAGGAAAATTTAAACAAGCAATGGGTAAAAAAAAAATGTGTATGATGAAGAATTGCAAGTAGATTGGCAATGCTGACCTTTCCAAATGCAAGGCATAATGATGACTAAAACAGATGAAACCAAAAGTAAGGAAACTGATATCAAAAGCAACAAAATGTCAGATACAAAAATAGACAGTTTAACATGTAATTTTCTCTCAATCATGAAACTAGAGAAAAAGAAAGTAAAGTAATAAGTCAAGGGAAAAACCTATTAGCAATAATGGAAGGAAGACAATAAAGATCATACAGTAAAGGAATAGGAAGAAATTTGCTTCCAAATGGAACGGGACGTTTGGGTTAAAGAGGGGAAAAAGTACTGTTAATTGATATTTATATGTTTTTTTCTGCAATACTTGCAATATTGAATTATTTGAAGCTTGCAAAGCATTTTCTTCCCATTTCTCTGTTCTAGTTAGAGCAAGTTACAGACAAAGAAACTTAATGGCATAAGTGCCTGTCTGGCTTTAAAAGCAAATGCTCTTATACTAAGAGACAGCATGTAATAATGAATGGAGAGCTTTATAAAGAGAAAAAAAATCTGGGTTCCAGCTCCTTCCTCTAATTTATATTGATTATGTTAAATAAAAGACATTTGATATCTTACTACTCTAGGTGCTGTTCTAGACATTAGTTTCTAAAACTCTTGATTTCAGAGAAGATTCTGATTTCTATCGATAAAAGGGATTTTCTCATACAGAATTCCCCTGTACCAATGAAATTGTAGGTCTAGTATACATTTCTATACTTACATTAAGCTACCAAATCAATATTTTTCAGTAATGCTAAAGGCATTTGATGGTGCACTGGACCTATGTTCAGGAAGATCTGAGTTGAAAAAAAGGCTCAGATACTTTTTAGTTGTGACCTTGAAAAAAGTTATTCTACCTTTGTTTCAGTGGGGATTGTTCTAAGGAAAAAATGAAATAATATTCATAAGAGTTTTGCAGTTTTAAAGCACTATATAAATGTAAGAGATGATGATGATGATGATGACAATGAGTTTATGTATGGCTAAAAATCATGGAACATCATAGTCTTCAGAGAAGTAAGATATCTGGGCCCCCAAAGCTTAATGAAAACATCCATAGCAAATGAAAATAACAATAATAACAATGATAATATCTTAATCATACAATATACATTGGGTTTTTAGAAATAAACATGTAATTTTGTCTGGTAATGGTGTGATCCTGAATTGCTACCATTAACTCCATAATTTCTATAAATATCTCTATGACCCAGCTATTTGTTTAATACTTCTTGGTAAATAATTGCTGATTTAATTCATATGAATGGTGCCCATGGAATACCTTTTGATTTTACTCTTGGTTCTTAATTTCATCTTAATCCTCACCAAAGATAAACCATCTTCAGCTACATTCAATGGTGTCTTAACTGGAGATAATTTTTTGAATGTACATCATTTGGATCTATTTCATAATGATATTTACCATACATGTCTTATCCACAAGGATATATTTTGAACTGAATTCAAAGATTTGTGATTAGCAATGGTGGCAATACAAACAATATTGTGGTTTGAGGTGATCTGATGAATAGTTACCTAATCAATAAATTATGTTTCTTCTCCTTGGAATTTTCTAATACTTCCTTTTGCCTTGCAGTTAGCATATTGTTGTGAGTATTTATAAATCTTTTTAAGTTAAAAACCTATGAACATTCTTTATAAATCATATTAATGTGTAATTGGTCTATACACAAGGGGAGCAGTGGTATTCTGATGTTTTGGTAACAAATGATACCAAGAAATATGATATTAATTTTATGTGGAAAAGGGAATTAGTTAAATATGTTTGCTATTAATTCATGCATGGCTGTGATGTATTTGAGCTAAAAACAATTCCAATGGCATAACCATTCTGTCATTCATTATATCACTAGTACAAAGATTTTTGTTTAATGCTTAATGCAACATGTGATTTTAGTTGATTGGATATTTGTCATTCATGTAGAAAACTAGAAATTTTCCACATCCTGCTTCTTTGAGGATATTCTTTAAACATTAATGTCAATATCAAATTAGAAATTCTGAAATTCAAAGGAGAAAATTGAAACTAAGAAAACTATTGAACTAATAAAACTAAAAATTAATTTTATGAAAAAATCAAAATCAATAAACTTTTGGTTAATTTGATTAGAAAAAGGAAAGAAAAGAAAAACAAATTAGCAGCATCAAAAACAAAAAAAGATGAATTTAACATCAATGAAAAAGAAATTAAAGTAATAATATGAGCTGTTTTACCTAACTAAATGGAAGCAAATCTAACAATCTAATTGAAATGGATGAATAATTACAAAAAATATAAATTGTCCAGGTTAACAGAAGAAAAAATAAAATATTTAAATAGTCCCCTTTTAGAAAAAGAAATTGAATGAATCTTTAATGAACTCCCTAAGTTCTCCAGGGACAGATGGATTTACAAGTGAATTCTACCAAACATTTAAAGAACAATTAATTCCAATACTATGTCCACTATTTGGAAAAATAGGTAAAGAAGGAGTCCTGCCAAATTCCTTTTATGACACAAATATGGCACTGATATCTAAAGGAGGAAGAGGCAAAACACAGAAAGAAAATTACAGAACAATCTCCCTAATGAATAGTGATGCAAAATTTAAAAAAAAATGTTATCAAAGAGATTATAGCAACTTATCAGAATAATAAAGCATGACCAAGTGGGATTTATACCAGAAATGCAGAGTTGGCTCAATATCAGGCAAACTATTACCATAATCTATCATATCAATAATAAAACTAATAGAAATCATAAGATAATCTCAAGAGATGCAGAAAAAGCTTTGGACAAAATACAGTACCCATTCCTATTAAAAAACAGTAGGGACCATAGGGATAAAGGGACTTTTCTTAAAATAATGAGTAGTATCTATCTAAACCATTATTAAGCAAGCATTATTTGTAATGGAGAGAAGCTGGATGCATACCCAATAAGATTAGGTGTGAAACGAAGATGCCCATTAGCACCAATATTATTTAACACTGTACTAGAAATATTGGCTTTAACAATAAAAAAGAAAACAGAAATTAAAGGAATTACAATAGGCAATGATGAGATAAAACTATCACTCTTTGCAGATGATGTAATGATAAACTTAGAGAATCCTAAAAAAAATCATCCAAAAACCTACTTGAAACAATTAACAGCCTTTAGAAAAGTTTCAGAATATAAAATAAACCCAGACAAATTATCAACATTTCTATATATTACTGAAGAAGCCCAGAAGCAAGAGGTAGAGAAATTCCATTTAAACTAATTCTAGACAAAATAAAATATTAAGGTATCTATCTGCCAAGACAAATCCAGGAATTATATGAACAAAATTACAAAACATTTCTCACCCACATAAAGTCAGATCCAAACAATTGGGGAAATATCAACTGCTCGTGTCATAAAAATGACAACCCTGCCTAAATTGAACCATTTGTTTAATCCCATACCAATCAAACTGCCAAAAAAATATTTTATAGAATTAGAAGAAGTAATAACAAAGTTCATCTGGAAGAACAGAAGGTCAAGAATAACAAGGGAATTAATGAAAAAAAATACATAGTGGATTAGGAGTATCAGAACTAAAACTATATTATAAAGCAGCAGTCATCAAAACCATTTGGTACTAGCTAAGAAATAGAGTGATGGATCAGTGTATCAGGTTAGATACACATGACAAAATAATCAATGCCTATAGTAAGGTAGAATTAGATAAGCACTCAAATTCTAGCTTCTGGGATAAGAAGTTACTATTTGACAAAAAAAAAATGCTAGAAAACCAGAAAATAATATGTCAGAAACTTGGCATATAAAGCTACACCTCACACCCTATATCAAAATACAGCCAAAATGGCCATATGATTTGGGCATAATGGGTGATACCATAAACAAATTAGGAGAATAAGGGATAACATATATCAGTTCTTTGGACAAGAGAAGAATTTATGACCAAAGAAGAACTAGAGCACATTGTGAAAGGAAAAATGGACAACTTTGATTACAATAAATTAAAAAGGTTTTGCACAAAGAAAATCAAAAGAAACAAAATTAAAACAAAAGTACAAATCTGGGAAAAAAATTTTAGCCAGTGTTTCTGATAATGGTCTCATTTCTAAAATATATAAAGAAATAAATATAAAATATATAAAAAATATAAAGAAATAAATTTTGAATTTATAAGAATATAAGTCATTTCCCAATTAATAAATGGTCAAAGAATATGAACAGTTAATTTTCAGATGATGAAATTAAAGTCATCTATAGTCATATGAAAAAATGCTCAAATCACTATTAATTAGAGAAATCAAATTAAAACAACTCTGAGATACCACCTCACACCTCTCAGATTGGCTAAGATGACAGGAAAAGATAATGATAAATGATAAATGATAAAAGAGGATGTGAGAAATTGGGACATTAATACATTATTGGTGGAGTTATAAAATAATCCAACCATTCTGGAGAGCAATCTGTAGCTTCGCCCAAAAGGCTGTAAAACTGTGCATGCTCTTTAAACCAACAGTGCCACCATGAGATCTTTGAATTATCATATCATGAGGAAATCATAAAGGAGGGAAAAGGACCCATATGTGCAAAAATGTTTGTAATAGCTCTTTTGTGGTAACAAAGAATTGGAAAATGAGTAGATTTCCATCAATTGGGAACTGAATAAGTTCTGTTATGCGAAGGTAAAGGAATATTATTTTTCTATAAAAATGACAAACAAGTTGATTTTAGAAAGGTCTGGAAAGATTTACACAAACTGATGCTGAGTGAAACAAGTATAACCAGGAATACATTGTACATAATAACAGGCAGAACGTGAGGTGATCAACTATGAAAGACTTGATTTTTCTCATTGGTTCAGTAATCCAAGGCAATACCAATAGACTCTGGATAGAAAATAACATCTGTATCCAAAAAAAAAAGAACTATGGAGAATGAATGTAAATCAACACATGCTACATTCACTGCTTTTTTCTGTTTTTTTTCCTCTACCACGTTTTTTCCTTTTTGTTCTGATTTTTCTCTCCCAAAATGATTCATAAAGCAATGTATATTAAAATAAATAAAGGGGGGAAATTACTAATTTATTTGCTTCTCAAGGCTTTCTAGCATAATTTTCAATGCATGATATCTCTTTTGGTTGTGTCTGCTTTTTTTACATCACCTTAAATTTTTTGACTTTTGCTTTTAATAAGAAATTATCATAAATTTATCATGTAGTTCCAACACATTTATTTTTAGTTTCTTTTTCCTTACCTTTAATATGGAATATTTATCAAGTTTTCTACTGTATATGCCAACTCAAAATTGATTCAATCTCCCCATATCTTTGCATCTTTGTTTTGGGAAATCTTTTTTGTTATGGTAGTATTGGATACTTGATTAAATTATCCTTTAAGAACTCCCTCTACCCTGGCAACAACCACAAAATGTACATTTGTGTTTATGCCATGAAATGTGTTATATTCTCTGTCAAAAACAGGGGGATAATTCACTCATTCATGAGAATTATAGCAGATCACAGCTTTTAAAACATTTTTAATTGTTTTGGAATAGTTGCTTAGTTAGAGTCTTGCTGTCATTAAAAAAAAGATATCAAAATTCTATTCTAAGAATGTCCATATCACTTTGAAACTCATATAAAACCTCAGAATGATTTTTGTTATCTGTTGTATTATTAGTTAACCCCTCAGGGTTTATATTGTAAGTTTTTTTAATTACTTCAATTAATATTTTTTTTTCTTTTTTAAGATTTCAGCATTTCTTCAGTGCTGCTCCTACTTAATCTAATCTGAGGATAAAAACAAAGTTATTTCCTATGATTAACCTAACTTGATTTGTAATGCATTTTTTGCATAACTTGGAGATGATATTGTTGACAAAAACAGCATCGACTCATTGACTATAGCTCATAAGATCTAACTTTGTTATGATGTAGTACTGGCACATCAGAAAAGCATTCAAATAATAAATTCATATTTAATGTTCTGTTTATGCACTCATGTTACTTCTTCCCTTTAGTGGCCAGCAATATGTAGCAAAAAAAGCAGAGAATGGAATATTGGTACTTCCAATTCACTTTGATTTATCTTACTTTCTTGCTATACAAGAACATGATAGAGGGCCTACTCTGCTGACTTTCTTGTCAAGCTGGTTATATTAAAAATAACATGAATGGTCAATCTACAACACTGTATTACTCCATGTAATTCTTATATTGATAGGAAGTTCCATATCACTGGCCAGACTACTAAGTCAATCAGTGCTGGGCTATTCCATAATATAATTATTAGTATCATTATCTTACTATATTTTCCTCATAGTTTCTATGAGGTTCAAGCAAAAATGTTCCTGAGAAAACTTACTCTTGTTCAATTGTTTCAGGTGTTCCTGATTCTTAGTGAGCCCATTTGGGGTTTTCTTGGCAAAGATACGGAAAGATTTTGTATTTCTTTTTCCAATTCATTTCATAGATGAGGAACTGAGAAAATTTATTATTTTACAAGTATTATTTTAGACTTAATGGTCCATTCTATGGACTACTGTATAGGTCTGAAAAATAATTGCTTTTTATAGTTTAATAATAAAAGTATTAGGACATGAAGCTGGTGACTATAAGTTCACTTGAAGCATCCTTACTATAATTCCTTAATAGACAGGATCTGATATGCACCTTGCCCAGTTTCCTCATGATCATTCCTCTGGTAGTCCTCTATATTTTAGAAGTCTTTCATTCCATAACATAGAGGTTGAGCATTTGCTATGATGATGTATGTCTGGATTACTGTTGGTAATAGTGATCTATGATAATGAACTAATTTCTGGGCTATTGGTTGACTATGTTCTCTAAGATATTTTAAAGATTTGGGGGATTTGTTGTCTATCAATTCATGAAAGACAGCTAGTTTTGCTTTAACATTTTACCTTCCAAATTATTATTACTGTTCTTATTTAAACTAAAATGTCAGAAAGCTCATCTGAATTTCATTGTTATATAATACTATGGTCAGTTGATTTAGAATGTACAATAATGTTACAATTGATGTGTATGGTTATTTATGCATGTTATATAGCCTTAGTGTAAGCCTCCATTGAGAAATTTGCAAACAGTAGTATTGGAGATTACACACATACACACACATCCACACCTTCCCCCCCCCCATACACACACACATAATAGCATTTAAAATATGGTCATAGAATTGTCGAGACTTTAGAGATCTTTATTCTAATTGTTTTATGTTAAATAGGAGGAAATTGAGACTTGTCCTAGATAACATAGCCAGAAAGTGATGTACTTGGGATATCCCCAGTTCCTCCGGCTCTACAATGATTATCTTCCTACTACTTCCATTTCCTTATTTCTGTAGTCAAGCATCTAATTATTACTGTGATTTTCATTATTGATCAGTTAATAGAATGCTTTCTTCAGATTCAGAAACCTCTTTCCTTTGTGCTTTTCTCTGTACTCCAATATTTCATGGTAATAAGCCTATTAAGGAATTATTATTAATTAATTCAGACATATCCAAAAAACCAAGTGATATTTTGATAGGAAACATTTGGCATTTGAACAAAAATAATGATGCTATCCTGACAAAATAGTTGGTAAAAGATTAAAAGTTTTTATTAACCTTTGCAGTTGCTATGTCAGCCTATGAAGTGTTATTTTCTTTTGCTTACCAAGTCATGATAGATAAAGAACTTATTTTTTAAATCCTTACCTTAATGCTGAAATAGCATGTCAGAAAACTATGAAAACAAATATGATTTCTCTTTTAGAAAGAGAGATAAACCACCTTTACAATTCTTTTCAAGTCCATCTAAAGCTATAAATAAATATAAAACATAAAATATACCAATGGACATTGGCAACAGCTAATGTTATAACTTTAAAAAAATTGTACAGTTTTTCAATAATTTATATATTTGTATCCCTAATATCTAGCATGGTGTCCTTCACAAAGCAGATGCCTAATGAATTCTTGTATAATTTGAATTTGAGGTAGGAAGACTAAACTATTTTTAAAATGTGAATATCAACAAAGCTATTTTAAGTACTTGGAATTTCAAATAAGACATTTATAGATTTTTGCGTTGTAAATTATTCCAGTATCTAATTGCTTCCTATTTTATAGCATTCTCCAAAATTTGTGTAATTTAAATATCTTACTGCAGACTTGGGTATAGTCATTAAGCCTCCAAATGTATGGTTATATAATTTGCCTTCTAAAGTTCTATGGATAAATCATCAAAATGGATCAAAAGTAACATCATAATAATGCATATCAGCTTTCAGTTTCTAGAGATATATGTTTGTATCCTGTATGATTTTAAATATATCAGCTTTATCCTTATTTCTCACAAATTATTCTCATTTCCATTCTAATCTGGATGATACTTGTCCTTATTCCCAATTCCATTCTGTTGCTGTTGGCTTTTAAAAATGATTAACCTATTCTACTATGCTTTTTAAACTTCTGGTTTTAGTGTCCTTTTTGATCCTTCCTACTTAGATAATCTTAAGAGAGCAGGAAATAGAAAGAGAGACCGAAAAAACATAAAGAAACAGGAAGAAAGAAATAGAGACACAAAAGTGAAACTGTGTGGTATAGATGAACTTGGAGGAAGAAGGATTTAAGATTGAATATATCTCATACTTTTCACTTAACTTCTCTTAAGTTCAGTTTTCTTGTTGGTAAATTGAAGATATACCAGTATCTACTCTGCAGGCTTGTTTTGAGAATTAGATGATATGCATTGTACCTGGGAACAGATCAGTGATCCCAGTCATTGTGAACATACACAGAATGCTCAACTGATGCAATCCTTATGTAGATTTGACAGCATGCATGCACATTTTGTGGTTGTTTCCAATTTACTACCCACTTGGTTAATAGAAATCTTTTTGACCAGCTGCATATTCAAAATTGGAGTGGGAAAAGAGAAAGGGTCAATCAAAATATGCAAGTTGACCTAAATCTTTTTGCCTAGTGATGACGATATTGTAAGATGAGAAGGTTCAGGCCCTTCTCCATAAAATGTCCATGCATGCACAAATTAATTCACTGTTTTGATAATTGTTCTCTCATTTTAGGTTGGGAGATTCAAGATAGAAGTCTAGAATTGGAGCCCATAACAAGTTTTATAATCATTTCATTTTCAATATCCACAGGGGCAAGAAGGGCCCTTTGGGATCCAATCCACAAATACCTAAGACAAAGTCTTTATCTAATAATGATGTCAAAGTTGGTGGGATTAATGCTATGTAAAAACTGCCTTAAGTCTTAGCCCACACCTCCCCTTAGGATTGAAGAGGCTGTAGAGGGAGTGTAGGCCTCCTGAAATGTTAAAGAGAAGGTATGTTGGTATTCCTATTCTTGCTATGTTTTTAGCTGAAAATTTTGCTTTGTAAATTAGTGTTAATTGGCTAAATGGAACAAAGAGCAACAACCACAAGAACTCAACAGTAATGGGAATAAACTAAAAATAGGACCTTAAAATAATAATATTAGGGATGAAATACTCCAACTGCTGAAGGGCATCCGTAGAACCTTGAGAGGGATACGTAGCTAGCCTTGCTGTGGAATACTAAGGCCTAAGGACTCACTAGAATATATTAAAATATTGGATACTTTTACTATTATTAATAGATAGCAAACTATATATTTATATGAAGTCAGAGAACCTGAGTTTGAATCTCAGCTCTCTCATTCTCAACACATCATCATGCAATCATTGGAATGAATTTTTCTCTAAACAGTGGTTTAGAAGTCTCTTCCAAATTTAAATGTATGATGTGATGATCCTATAATTAGTCTCTCAGGAATCCCAGGTGCCAGTCTTGCATTTGGCATCTACTTCCTACATGACCAAAAGAAAGTCACAAACTCCTGGGCAAGTTTTTAAAGTAATAGATGAGCTGGGGATCTGCATCAGGTTAGGAAGAACTGAATTCTCTGTAATAATGAAATCACAGGACTGGATCCAAATAGTAAAGAAAAACAAAAACAAATTCTGCCTTTTTATTATTCCTAACATGTTGTTAAAATCTTAACAAACCAACTGGAAGAAGATTATTAAATATCTCTTAGCAATTTGTGCTTTCAACTTAGGCTATAATTGTACATCACTGAGTGATCAGTCTGTGTAATAATATATTACCTGCTTCAAAGCTGTTAAAACTGTTGACATCTTTTACTCTAGAATTTTTTATTAAAATGCTTCTATAATAAAATATTTATTGATTGAAGTTATTTTTTATTTATTTAAGAGTCACATTATTTATTAGTGATGTGGGTATTAGATCTGTTTTAAGAACTTATGAGAGGCACAGATTCAAAATAAAATAAATTCATAGCATCAAGTGTTTTGCACATTAAGAACAAAACTACTTCACTTTTAGGTTAAGATGAACCAGCAAGTAAACAGTGTGCTCCATTTGGCAGTAGTTATTTGTGCTACATATAAAAATGGCCATGTTTTAAAGTTTGTACTTTCTAGTTCTTCCTTAAAGCCTTCTTCCCTCTCTTCCATCCTTTTTCTTTTCTCCATTCCTGCCTTCATCTCTCCATCCCTCCATTCGTCCCTCCCTCCTTCCCTTCTTCCCCTCCCCCTTCCTTCCTCCTTCTATTTTTCTCTTTCTTCCTTGCTTCATTCTTTCCCTTTTCTTCCTTCCCTCCCTTTCTCTTTCTTTCTTTCTCCCTCCTTTTTTCCTTCTACTCTCCTTCCCTTCCTTCCTTCCTTCTTTCTTCCCTTTCTTCTTCTTTCTTCTCTCTCTCTTTTTAATTTGGGCAATACATCAAGAGTCCTAATTATAATTTGGTAATTAAGTGACTCAGAGAAAATTAATATTTCTGAATAAACAGTGAATAAGCTCCAGGGTTTGGACATGAATAGTCAGCAGAAATGCAACAAAATCTCCTCTGGAAAATTGTTAAGAGGATAGTTTATTTTTTTTTCAGGATTGCCTTCTGATCCTAGGCATTCTATTAGAATAATTCAGAATTTGGATTGAATGAAAGTCAAGATACTTATTTCAGGATAGCTTGCACTATTGACCTAGAATAGACCCAGACATTTTTAAAAAATGCTAAAATAAGGTAAGAATTCTTATTCTATTTTCACAGATAAGGAAACTGATGCTCAAAGAGATGACATCAATTAGCTGTGATCACATAGCTACCAGAATGTGTATACTGTTTCCTCCCCACTAAACCACAGTTTCTCTATTTGAAAGGACATTTAAAGTTATTTTCCTTCTATGTTTTCCTAAATTCTCCATCACCAATTTAAAAAAGAGAATGAGGATAATATAGAAAATATTTAACCTACACAATGAAAAAAACTCTGTGAGGCACTGGAATATCTTACTAATGGAGATAATAGGTTAATTTGGCATGAAACTTTAAAGACAGTGGTTTCATTGTCTTAATTGATAGTTTAGGTGCAAGCTGGGCTGAAAACAAAAGAATGAGTAATATAACCTTTCAATCTCCCTTTATGAATGGTGATTTTATAATGTATACCCTCTTTCTCAGTAAGTGCAAATTCTTTACAAAAACTGTGTAACCTACCACAGGCAAATCACTAGTGCTGGAGCACCTCTATAAAATGTAGGTAAATAAAATTTATAGCATTTATATGGTTATTGTGATGTTCAAATGAGTTAAATGTTGATGCTTTGCAGACTTTTAAAGTATTCAATCTTGTATAAATACATTATTATTATTTCATGTCATATATACTCTACCTCATTTCATATTCACTTAGTATCAATTTTTATAATATTTATATATTACTGAACAGTTTATTTAAGTAAATATTAGCTTTTATCTTTGATATAGTATAATACTTGATGTTGTCACTCAGGTATTTTATTAATAAGAATAAGAATAGCTAGCATCTATGTAGCAATTTAAGATTTAGAAAATAATTTATATAATATACACATGTATATATATGTGTGTACATGTATATATACATTCATACCTATATGTGGTATAAAATATACACACATGTGTGCATGTGTGTACACACATCTGCATTTATACATGTATGTAGTAAATGATATATATGTATACATACATACATATATACACACAAATAGTTGTTCAGTTGTGTCTAATTCTTTATGACCCACCCTATGGACTTGTATAGAGTTTTTTGGTAAAGATGCTTGAGTGGATTGGCATTTCTTTTTCCAGTGTGTCCCCATTTTACATGTAAAATACTGAGGCAGATAGGGGTTAAATGACTAGCCCAGAGTCACACAGCTAGCAAGTTTCTGAGACTGAATTGGAACTCTAGGCCTGGTGGTCTATCCACTGCATTATCTAGTGCCTTTGGAAAATAAACTGCCATATGGATAGATGATAGAGATATCAATCGATAGATAGATGATAGATAGCATCTGAATATATGCATATATATATATGGAAAGAAGACGTACGTGTATTTTTATTATTCCCATTTTACAAATGAGGAAACAGATTGAGAGAAACTGTTACTTTCACAGGGTAACAGAGTTAGTGCCTGAGGCAATATTTAAACTCTAACCTTCTTGACTTCAAGACTATGGCTTTATATATCATCTAACTGCCTAATAGTTATTATATTATTGCTTTGCTTAAACCTGGAGAGAGAAAATAAAATGCCCAGTTATTGCCAATATAGTGCAATTTCTGGGAAGTAAGCATTCAGTAAATGTATATGCCTAAAATTTCTAGAACTTAAGAAGTCATAGAGCATTGTTATTTGTATATAGGTGCCACTCACAACTGAACTGACTGCCTCAAGTATTACAAATTTCAGCAGAGATACATATACTACTACAAAATATGGATGTTTTATGTGACAGAAAGAAACAGAGACAGAAACAGAGACACATAGAGAGACAGAGAGAGACAGAGGCAGAGAGAGAGAGAAACAGAGAGAACAGAGACAGAGAGACACAGAGATAGAAACAGAAAGAGAGAGAAACAAAGAGAGGAGAGAAATTTCTCTCTTTAGTGTAAAGGGACTATTTTTGGTTATTTATTTATTTTGGATTTATGTGCCCTTGGAGGAAGTAAGTATTCTGAATTATGGGATTATTTTGGGTGTCAGAAGGGAACAAGGGTCTAAGCAAAGATATATTGGCCTTGGGAAAGTTGTCACCATAAAAAGGCAACTGATAGGACTAGTTCTTATGTCTTGGTATACTGAATAAATCATATCACTCATTATACTTCCTCATGAAATTACATTTTTCATAGTGATGCACAGCAGAAGACCCTCCTTCACTGTCATCAACAACAGTTTTTTAAAAAAGGAATGAAGGAATGAATACACAAAATTTTTTTTCATAAGATGTACAAATGAATGAACATAGAACTAGGAAAAAGGAGGAAGCTCAAATTTGGTACTTCAGAAGCTGCAACTCTGAAGGAAAATAGAAATGATACATAATATCTAATATTTTGTAGTTTGTATTATTTGCCAGGCACAGTGCCATGCACTTTACAATTCTTATTTCATAGAGTGATAAAAATAACTGTGGTGGTGAGTGCTATTGTTATCCCTATTTTGCAGATGAGAAAACTAAAACAAATACAGAAATTAAATGGCATGCTCAGGTCACACAGCTTGTAAGAGTCCAAAGCTAGGTTTGAATTAAGATCCTCCTAGCAAGTATGGTACCCTATCCACTATACTACCTAAATACTCAGAACATTAAAACATGATAATAAAAATCAAAATTTAGAAGAAGTGATTACCTATAAATTATAAAATATTCAATTAAAAATAGAGTGAAATAGAAATTTTAACCAACCCAAACACTGGAAGTGAAACTGAACAACCCATAAGTAGCTGCTACTCAGGAAAGGGTAGGAAATCTTGATTGAGACAGATGTACAAATAAATTTTATATGACATAGCAATTAGCCTCAAAAACTGAGAAATAAAACACTATCATCCTCCTTTGATACATAAGTTCTAGTCCTACTCAGAAGGAGGGAAAGCGAAGAAAAAGGGCTAGAAATCTGTATCATTATTGAATATTGAAGAAAGATACAGACATACACAGAAACAGATAGAGGTAAAAAAAATTAATAAGATATGTATATACTACTGAAGATGGGAAAGTGAGAAGGGATGCAATTTGTTCTTGACGAAGGGCAAGTCTAACTATTAAAAAGTGAAAGAAATAAGGTAGAACAGGAAATAATATCAAGGGGATTTGAGGTTAAGAGAATAGCAGAAAAGGAAGCTCATGTCAAATGGCCTCAATTTTTTCAATAGAGATTAGTTTATTAGTGCCTTCCGGCAGCTAGATGGCTGAAGTCAGGAAAACAGTGGTTCAGATATGCCCTCATATACTTAACTGCTGAATGACACTGGGAATGTCAGTTTTCTTACCCGTAAAATGAACTAAAGAAGGAAATGGCAAACCTCCCTAGCATTTTTTGCCAAGAAAATCCACAAAAAGAGTCATGAATGACTGGACAAAAACATTCAAAAAAAGTTGGAAACAACACTCAAAGAGCAATCTAAAATAGGATTTATCTATCTATCTACACATATGAGATTAATTAAAATAATCTCAGTTTCTCATCTGAGAGAGACATGGGACAAGACAAGGTGTGGAGGGTTTGGGGGGGAAGAGAAGGGTTGAATACTCTTATGGGGAATGTCTTGCTGCAATATGAGCCCAATTGAGATTGGATAAGTAGAATTTATATTTTATTTAGTTACAATTATCATATTTGCTCCAGATTGTCATAAAGCAGTAGCTCATAAGTAGTAAGAGAGGAAAGAGATTCATGGTAGCAATAATTCAGGATGGAGGTTTCTTAAGAGAAGTATGATTATAGGACAAAGGAACAGGTATTGAGAAGCAGAGGACAATGTAGAGTTGAAATAGCTAATTATTGGTTTAAATTCAGAAAAGGAAGAGAAAAGGAAGAAACTCTCTCTAGGTTTAAGCAAGGCAGGAATATAATAAAGATTAGACAACTAGATGGCATAATATATAAGCTGATAGAATTTATTTGTACATGTACCTCAATCAAGGTTTCCTACCCTTTAATGAGAATGAAGAATAGAAATAGGAAGAATAAAACATAGGGGAAATGGAATAACAGATTTTGATAAAATAGGAAGATGTCAAATTCTAATTAGGGAAACCACACACTTGTGGGTAAAGGTAAATTAATGTGTTATAATGATTTTGGGTGACTGACCTAGAGTGAATGAGTAGTTTATAGAAGGTAAGGAGGTTGAGGGAAAGGGAAGTCAGGAAGGACCTGAGAAAACACATCTATATAAATATAAAGGTCTCCCAGTAAAAAGAAAATATTGGGGAAGAGAGAAAGATGAGTGAATTAGATTCTGGATTCCTTGAGAACAGAGGGAGAATGAGTGATGATTGAAGTTAGGAATGGAGATAATATCTTATTTCTACTCAAGAAATATTTGGGACTCAATATATCAAGACATCCTCAAAGCCTCTATATACACAATTAAAAAAAGAAAAACTCTTCAAAGAAATAATGACAAATAATTGAAAGAAGTCATTCCTCATACTGCCAGGATAATTATAACAAATTATTGTATAGATTTAGTGCTACATCAATGAAATAATTAAGGGTGTCACTTTACAGTACAAAACAAAATAATAGCAAAATTAATTTGAAGAGGAAAAGATCTAGGATCCCAGTAAATAAAAACAAAGGGCCAAAGGTTCTTTCAATTCTTGTATTGTTATATTATAGTATATGTTATAAGAACTATTATTATGAACTATATTATCAAACAATATTCTTTTAATATTTAGTAATATAAAACAGAGAAATACATTAGTATAATGCATTAAAGAGCTAAGAATAAAAAAACAACACAATATCATAGATTAGTAGGGGAAAGACAAGAACTTCCAGGGAAAATGGAAAAAAATAGCAAAAAATTAAATTAGATTAATATCTTATACTATATAAAACAAATAGTAAACAAACAAGTAAATAATGCACACAAGACCTAAATATAAGATGTTATATAGTGAAAAAATTGTAAAAAATAGAAAGTATGTTTCACAACTGAATCTAGGAGGATAATTTTTTAAAAAACATAAGGAATAGAAGGACAATTCTAATTACATGAAATCAAAAAACTTTTTCCATAAAAAAATCCAATGACACTAGGACAAAAGTGCAGTCTATAAATAAGAAATAATTTAATGTGAAATATCTATGATATACATCTATTTAAAAAGATGCATAGGGAATCAATAAACAAATACAAAACTGAATCACTCCAAATAATAAATAATCAAAGAATACAAGTAGTTTTCAAAAGAAGAATTTAAAAAAATTCATATCCCTAATAGTAAAGAAAAAATAATAAAAAAATGAAATCATGCTTAGGTTTTACTGCACAGGCTGTAAGTGACAAAGATGACAAAAGTAGGAATTATTAGAAGAACTGTGGGCAGAGAGGCACACTAATAAATTATTGATACCACTGTGAATTGGACCATTTTCAATGTTTAAAAAGTGGGAGGGAGGAAGAGAGGAAGAAACATTTTTGAGCATCTGCGTCAGACACAATGGTTAAGCACTTTACAAATTTTAATTTATTCAATCCTCACAAAAACCCTGCGAAGTGGGTGCTATTACATTGTCTCCATTTTATACTTGGGGAAATGGAAGTAGAAAAAGATGAAGGGATTTGACTAAGATTACACTGCCAGGAAGTATCTGGGTCTGGATTTAAACTAAGGTATTCCTGATCAGAAAATTGTTATTCCATCATTTCAGTTGTGTCCAATCTCTGTAATTTCATTTGGGCTTTCCTTCTTTATGACCTGAGTAGTTTACCATTTTCTTCTCCAGCTCATTTTATAGATGAAGAACTGAGACAAACAGGACTAAGTGACGTGTCCACGGTCACACAGCTTGTAAATGTCCAAAGCTGAATTTAACTCAGGTTCTCCTGTCTTAAGGCCCAGCACTTTATCCCTTGTGCTACTTAGTTGGCCTCAGAATAAATATTCTAATTGTACCATGTAATTCATGGAATACAATCAAACAACACAATGTGGTAAATAGGATCATAGGATGATATAGTAGAATATCATTGCCTTATGAGATATTACAAAAATTTAGAAAAACATCAAAAGACATTTATGAATTGATGAGTAAAACAAGCAAAATCAGGAAAGCAATATACATAACAATATAAATCAAAAGAATGAGAAAACAGAAACATATATGTGTGTATGTATGTACATACACACATAAATAATATATATGCACACAATCAGAAGATGAAGAGATCAATCTGAAAAGATATGACAATGCACCTTCTTTTCTTCAGAGAGGTAAGATATTATAGATATTAAATGTTACATAAGTAATTGGATATGTCAGTTGGCTTTGTTTAAGTTTTTCTTTTTTTCAAGGGAAAATTTATTATGTATGAGATTGAGGAAAAATAATATATTTCAGATGACTATATATAATGGACAAATGAAAATAATTTGCCCCAATGATTATGAAGGAGGCTGAAGCAGGTGCTGTGGCCTGTTTAGAGATTGGCTAGATATAGAAGACCCTAAGACAATTCACTCTATCCCAGGCTATCATCAGACGTCTTGACTTCCATCCTGCCAATGGACTTTGATGACTCTGGAAAAGGGAGTAAGATTGTTGACTTTGCACAGCTCTAATTCATCGATCCTTTTGAAAATGAAGGAAGAACAACAACAGCAATCACTAATGGGTTTGAATTTGAGAGTATCTTCATTAAAGTGGTTAAGAGAAATTTTGGAACTCTGGATTAGAATACTGAAGGCAAAGAAAGCACATACAATTTATTCAAGAAGTTAGGCAATTAAAAGACAGAGAGGAATTGGATGTTGTCAGTATGAGGTAAAAGAGTCAAAGGAGCAGAGAAATCTCCCTGTAGTTATATATGATGAATTCATAGTGTGTGAAATCATATTGATTTTATGAGTTTCAAACATGGGGATTAGCAGGTCATAAAAAGTAAAACATCAGAAAATCCAGGGGATTCTAGGCCAATTGCTAATATATCAGACTGTGATGACAAGATTAGTATACAGGCAAATGAAAACAGAGAAAGGATCTAGAATGTGACAGAATCTGACTATATGGACACATTCAGCCGATATCTAAATTCTCGAGACTGGATGAATAGGATTTAGAGAGGAGGTATAGATTGGAGTGGCATATTAACAGTAGCAAAAAGGATTGCCCAGTTGGTAGAATTTAGTCAATAGAGAAATCTGAAAAATGCATTTCAAAATTACAAAAGGGATATAAAATAGCACTGTTTTCAGCAATCATTCAGGAAATCTTTATTTAGGGAATCTTTCTTCCAGTGCTGATGCTGGGACTATGGGACTATAAGTGTGAGGAATGTGGACTGAGGGCATAAACCTGTCCTATAATAAAGCTCATCCCCAAGTGTTCTGCCTTGACTTAAGGAGGTTAAGGGGCTTGGAATGTCTCCACTTTCTCCAAAAATCTTTACCATTACCTTGGCATTTAATATGCAAAAAGTGCCTTGAGCTTCATTTATTATAATTTCATGTTTTTGAGAAAAAATGTTAACTTGCCCTCTTTCAATGAGATCCATAATTTTCTTTAGTATAATGAAAAAATAACTTCCCTTAAGAATTCTAACAGAAAAACACTTAAACTGAAGTACATAATAAATTGGTATAATGCAATAAATGAGTGTTATACAATACACAGTTGACAGTAGATCATGATTCTCAAATTTTGATGTACAAAATTACTTTGGTTACATAGGGAAATGATGTGAAGATCAACATGTAAAGCACCAGTTAGTATAAATGGCTCTATTATATAAACAAATATGCTCAAACATCAGCCCACTAAGTTATTAGAGAACTGTGAAATAAAATATTTATACTTAATTACAGGGACAAAGAAAATGATCTAAATACACTAGAATCAATATTTTTATGGCACTCTCAGCAAAACTTCCCATTACAATGAAACACAAGGGACAAGATGGATTTGTATTCATTTGATGACTGTCACCTACATTATCTCAGGGAGTCATGTCTGAGTTACATATTTCAATTTTTGCTTGGAGGTGATTTCTGAAGTTGGCACTCAATAAATGTAAATTGTCAAAATCTGTTTTCTGAAACTGTTCAAAATTCTGGTGTGTCTGGGAAGTGCTTGTATTTCTTCCAAATACTGTGCTTATGTGTGTGTGTATGCGGGTAAAATAAATATAAACATATTATATATGTGTGTTACATTTTAATGGGCAGTTAGTTGGCACAATGGAGAAAATGCTGGGCGTAGAGTCATGAAGATATCAGTTCAAATCTAGTCATATTCACTATCTTAGGCAAGTCACTTAACCCTGTTTGCCTTAGTTTCCTCATTTTTAAAATGAACTAGAGAAGGAAATAGCAGGCTACTCCAGTATCTTTGCAAAGAAAACCATGAATGGTATAATGGAGAGTTGGACACAACTGAAAAAAATGAACAAATTACATATCTGTCAGGAAATTTTATATTTTCCTTCTCTTGATTAAAACTAAAATAGTTTAAATAATTATGACATTTTTGTCATACAACTTTGTTTATCAACAACTTTGGCTTGTTGATTGCATGCCAAAAACTATGAGAATATCTTTTTTATTCTTCTCCTTTACAGATTATCAAGTATTTGAAACTCTTGAGCTTAGAAGTTGTGAACCGCAGCAAGTTATTCCAAGCAGGTATGCAAATTTTTTACCATCAATAATGTAAATTATCAGGAACAGGTCACCATACTGTTTATGGAGACAGGAAATTTAAACCTGCCCAGATTTGTAATGGAATATGTTCAAGCTCTTATACCCGTAAGAAGAGAATCACAAACATGAGTAGCCTTTCCAGCCTGGGCTAGATAGGGATACCAAGTCTTTAACAATAAAAATTAAAAAATAAATATTGTCACCTTCCCCTTAATTTTCTCCTCCACAATTAACATAATTAGTTCCTCCAAAAATTCCTGAAATTATGTCACTTGCAGATCCTGCATTGTTATGCCTTCCTTTTTCATGTATTCCAATTTTTGAAATGCCCCATGTAAATGCTCTACCCAGACAAAAATCGAAAAATCCAAATATTGCATAGAATGCAAAGGGACTATTACTTGCACTGTTCAGGATATTCTATAGGAAGCCTTCTTCAGTGCCATACTTCTTTTCATTATTTCCTATTTGTATTATAAATAGCTTGTTCTTGTATATATTTGTTTGCATGTTGTCTACTCCATTAGGCTGTAATTTCCTTGAGGGCAAGGAGTTTCTTTTGACCCTTTTCATATTCCCAGCTTGTCACATAGTAGGAATTTGATAAATGTTTATTGATTGATTATTATAATATCACTAAATCATATTGATTACTTCTATGAAATTTTTGTTGACGACGAATCCCAAATATTTTTAATCCTGAACTACTACCAAACCAAGACTTTCCTAGCCTTTATTTGTATGTTTAAAAAATCCTTAATCTAAAATTCATCACATTTATTAGTTGAATATCTTCTTGATGGTTTTTCCCTGTTTCAAACTACTAAAAGAATTCTGAATCTTAATTTTATCATTTATTATATTAGTTATCTCTCCTTCCCAGCCAGAGCTGGGAATTATGTATAAGTTTGTTATACATGCCTGCAATTTAACAATTCAGCAAGCATTTATTAAGCATTTAATATGTGCAAAGGCATTATTGAGAATAAAAAGGGAAATGAAACAGTCCTTATAGAAAAAGGAGTTGCAGACTATTGAATACAATTTATACCTAAATAAATAAATACAAAGCAAATACAATTTTTTTTTTTCATGAAAGTACTAACAACTAGAAAAACTAGGAGATGCTTCATGTAGGAGTTAGTAACCTGAGCTAAGGCTGGAAGGGAGCTTTGCATTCCAAGAGATGACAATAAAGAAAAAGAGTATGGGGGAGATCCATAAAAAGTATGGAAGTAGAATATGAAAGATAGTGTAGAAAGAGAAGCAAGCAGACCCAAATGGCTGCAGTGTAGATGTTATGAATTGGGAAGCAAGACATATTCAGAGAAAATAGAACATGCTACTTGAAATTCTGCCAACTTTCCCTTGGATTTCCCAACATAGAATAGGAGATTTCTCTCCCCTCTATATCCATAGCAGTAGTTGCAAGCATAGAACAAGAAGACAAATCTCTAGCTCAATAGGAAGAGTTACAAAAAAAAGCCGATTAGATGAACTCCTTTGATCATACCTATTACATAGCACTAAACAGAGAGCCCACAACTTTGAAAAGAGCAGCTTCTGTCTATGGTGGCATTGGAAGAAGGATGTAAAGGAATAAAAAATAAATGGAAAGTAAGAAAATGGTAAAATATCTATAATATCTACAAATATCTATAAGCTATCAGATAAAATATCCCAGAAGTGCTATCATTCCACCATCTAATGCATTAAATGTAGGATTATATATTTATGGCCAAAAGAGAAGGAAGAGAAAAGAAACATTATTAAAATGCTTACCATGTACCTTATAAATGTCATTTGATCTTCACAACAACCCTACAAAATAAGTGCTACAATAATTCCCATTTCATAATTTGGGAAAATGAGGCAGACAAAAGTTAAGTGATTTGCCTAGGGTCACATAGGTCATATCTAAAATCAGATTTTAACTCATTTCTTTCTGACTCTAGGATAAATGATATATCTCCTAAGTCACCTAGCTCAATAACCTTAGAGATAATTAATTCTATCTCATTTTCATTTTACAGATGGATAAAGTGAGGTTCAAAAAGGTTGTGACTTGCCCAGATCATGAGATTCAAAGTTGTGTCTTCTGTATTCCAAATCAAGTATGCTCTACACTAAACCATGTGGTACCATAAAAAAGCCATTTCCAGTGACAGCAAGATTACAAAAGAAAATTAGATTAGTGGTCTTCATGATCCTGCACTTTATTTTCCAAATGATCTCCAACTTTTCCCTTCCATAATTCTGTTGTGAATCAATGTTTAGCTTATTGATTTTTAACTTCTTTCTTTCCCTCCCTGCTTCTTTCTCTCTTCCCCATCATGAGGATGCCTTTTAGCACCTTTCTTATTCTCCATTATCTCTCAAATTTATTGATAATGATTTCAGATTAAATCTGTCAGGAGTTTCATGGATAGCTTATCTGGTTCTAGTGACTTGAACTCATTTAAAACTTTTTGATTTTTTCTTACTGAATCCATACTTATATAGTGCTTCAATTCTTTTTTTTTTCAATTAAGAGGTATTATTTTATCCTTTCCAGATTCTTCTGGATATCTCTACCTAATGATAGTCTCTTATATTTCAAATATAACCTGCTACAAATGGAAGTTATGATTTCCCCTTCAAAACTTGTGCTTCCCCCTAACACTTCTTTTTATTGATGGCACCACCATGCCCTCAGGTTAATTTTTGATTTTTACTTCTTCACTTAAAATAGTGTGCTTTAATCTCTGCAGTAAATTTGTTATACTGTATGCCACTTGTTGCAATGACAATGTTTTTCATCTCTTCTCTCCCAAATTACTATAATAACTTCCTAACTAGTTTTTCAGCTTATAGCCTATTCTCTTCCCAATCAGTTCATCACATAGCTGCCCAAGTAATCCTTTTACTTTAAGATTTAATCCACTAAAAATCATTAGGAGAATTTCCATTTCCTATAGAGCAATGAATAAATTCCTTATGCTGGTATTTATGACCCACCACATTTTTTTAACTGAAATTACCTTTTTAACCTAATTTTATATTGTTCCTAATTAGGTATGCTATGGTCCAGGGTGGACTCTGCCTTATTTACTGTTCTTATCTCTGCTTTTAACATACCATATCCTATGGAATTCTTCCACTACTAGCCACTATCATACTTTTTGAAGCCTATTCCTTATTTTGTGACAATTCAGGGTCACCTACTCTGGCAAGCCTTCTTTTATCTTCTAGACAAAAGTGACCTCACCCTCATAGTCTTTCTATTATCTTTTTCAATTGCATCATAATTATTTAAATCCCATGGAATTTTGGGGTCTTTGGGAATAAGACCTAATGTCTATAAATCTTTGTATCTTGAGAGTCTAGCAGACAGTAGATACTTAAGAAATGTTAAATGAATGTTGACCATGAAACTATGAAAGAACGCTAAGCTTAAAATCAGGAAACTTGAATTTTATTCCCAGTTCTAATGCTTACTAGAAGTGTGATCCAAGAATTAAAATGACTGGTACATAGTAAACCCTTAATATATCCTTGTTGATTGATTGATTTATTGAAAACAATTTATTTTGTACTTTTGTTCTCTAAAAGAATTGTTCTACTCTTTTATATTTGTCCTTGGTTATGTGTTACTTTTTTATATATTTTGTATATTTATTCTAAAATGTGAGTTCATCAAAGAATTCTATGCAGTCACATGCATATATTTTCCATATTTCCCTATTTCATTTTGATATAATATAGTTTGAATTTCATTTTACCTCATCTTTTTCCCCAGGAGCTATATTTCATTTAATATTTTAGACTATAAAGATTATAATGCTCTTTTATCCTCTAAACTTTATAAAATATCACTTTCTTGAATGTTACCAATAATATCTTATATTTGTTAAGCATCTTAAGACTTGCAAAACAGTTGCTTAGTAAGACATATGTGAAGTTGTACTACTAGTAAGAGAAATATGACAAGTTCAGTTTTGCAATGGTTTGTTTATTATAACTAGTTGGACAGCTAGATGGCATAGTGAATAGAGGGCCAGACCCAGAGTCAAGAAGACTCATCTTTCTGGGTTCAAATCTGACCTCAGATACTTTTTTATATGTGTGGCCCTGGTCTTTGCCTTAGTTTCCTCATTTGTAAAGTGACCTGGAGAAAAATGATAAACCAAACTAATATTTTTGCCAATAAAATGACAAACAATTGAACTACAAGATATAACTGGTAGGAAACAGAATTAGGCATTGTACCAAAGTCCTGTAATGGCTAGTTCATATCTCAATCCACTTTAAAAATATTTTTGGTGATTTTATTTTTATTTATAAAAATGATAAAAATCCAAGCAGAATTAATTTAGAAAATCATTAACAAAGAAAACAGAAAAAAAAGAATACAAAGGGAGTTAGGAAAAGAAGTAGTGAGGATTTGGATAGGAGGAAATATGTAGAATCCAGACTCTATAAATGTATTATCTGTGTTTCAGTGTCTCTGAGCCTGTAGAGAAGGCCATTTTCTTTACCTTCCAGGTGGTTGCTGGACAGTAAAGTAGATTCTGTTGTGATTCTGAGATAAATCACATGGAGCCCTGTCTGGATTTCTCTGGTCAACCCCATCATCAATCCAACAGAAGCTTTTAACCTTCCTGTCCAAAGTCCTCTGAGATTTTCTTCATTTTCAGATCTTTTTCATTGAGGGGTTGGGAGATGGACAGAGACTACATATCTGACATATATACCATAAGCTTCATTCAACAACTTGTTACTGGGTATATCTATCCAAGTAATCTTAATGGCTCCATTGCCTCCTGGAGAGCAGTTAGATAATCTATCATAATTCTAGAGTTCGTGTGAGAAGGATCCTGACTCTTTCTAATGCGCTTCATGAGGGAATCCCACACAATGATGCTAATGGCTGTTCCTGAGTAGTCGGAGGTCTTGCAGGCTAGCCTCCTTAAGAGTGGAGCCAGAACATCCAGGCTATTTTGTCAAGGCAGTGGGATATAAATTCATTTGTCAAACCTCCTAACAGCTGATTTGAATATCCATGAGATATTCATGGCACCCAGAACAAAGGTGCCAAAAGTGTTGTTCTCTATTTACATCTGGACCAGGAATTCCATTTTTATCCCTCTGTGTTTGACTAACTAGCTTCCTATTCCTTTTATTTGTGGATTTCAATATAACATAATTATTTCTTCTTCCTTTCAGGTTTCCCATAAGTTCACTAATTTTTTTCCTTAATGATCAAAATCAAGACCAGAATAATACCTGCTCCCAGCACTACCTCTGATTTCTGAAAAAATAAGATTGTTAAGAAGATGTACTAAGGGCAGAGGCAAAATAACAGAATAGAGGAAATATTCTGAATTCTACCATTCTCCATTAAACAACTTGGAAATAATTCCTCAAATTAAATTCTAGAACAGCAAAGCCAATAAGACTTTGGGGTGGGACACTCTTTTTGCTTTTTGCTGAGGCAATTGGGATTAAGTGACTTGCCCAGGGTCACACAGCTAGGAAGTGTCTGAGACCAGATTTGAACTCAGGTCCTCCTGACTTCAGGGCTGGTGCTCTAACCACTGCGCCACCTAGCTGCCCCAAAACTTCCCTTGCGGCGGTGGGACACTCTTTTAAGAAAATATTCAAGATAATTTAGGAGGTAAGAAGTCTGTGATTAGTGTGGGAACTAGCCCAGTTTACATGTGGCAGCTTTGGAGATGGCAATAGTAGCAAAAGAAACTTTGGGATCTGTTGCAGCTGGTCATAAAGAGACTACAGGAAAACTTGTGCTAATACTGGGCATAAGATAGCAATTTGTTTGTCAATGCCATTGCCTATATCCACTTTTGGATCACAGTTCCAGGGCAGAGAGAAACACTTTTACACACAAGGGAGCAAGGGCCCTGAAGAGCAATGTCACAAGTAATGCCAGATTTCACAATTTATTTCAAAGTGATATTCACACACACACAAAAATCTGGCACTGGCTAAAATATATGCAATGGATCAATGTAATAGATAAGGTACACAATACATTGAAGTAAATTAACATGTAATTTAAAGTTTGATAAACCCAGAGATCTAAGTTTTTCGAGCAAGAATTCACTATTTAACAAAAAATGCTGAAAAAAATTGGAAAGCAATTTAGCAGAAAGTAATGAGACCAGTATCTTACTTTGTGTACTTAGATAAGATCAAAATGGATAAATTGATTTGGATATAGAGGGAAAAAATCATAAGCAAATTTGGAAACTTGGAAAATTCTACCAGTCAAAAAACCCTATGCCCCCAAATTAGAGATGATCATATTAAATCAAAATGGATAATTTTCACTATTTTAAACATAAAAAGGTTTTTTCCCCCAAACAAAACTAATATTGCTAAAATTAGAAGGAAAGCAGGAACATGGTGGGGGAGGCAGGTTCAGTATTTCTCTGATAAAGGCCTAATTTTTCAATTATCTAGGTAACAATCAAATTTATTAAGAGAGACAGACACACACAGAGACAGAGAAAGAGATATCAGAGAGAGAGAAAGAGAATGGTAAAAACTGAAGATTAAAATAACTCTGAGGTACCACCTCACACCAATAAGATTGATTAAGATGACAGAAAGGTCAATGATAACTGCTGGAGAGCATTGGGAAAAATACACTATGTTACTTCTGAAGTTGTGAATTATCCCAATCATCTGGAAAACAATTTGAAACAATGCTGAAAGGTCTATTGAATTGTGCAAATCTTTTGACTCAGCAACACCACCACTAGGGCTACAGTCATCCTGATCTATATTTTGCCAGAGAAGGTAAACGGTAACTTTGCACAGCCCTACCTCATGTTTTTATTCCCTCTTCCTCTCAAGAGGGTAACAAAGCTTAATAAATATGCATGGAATTGTTTTTTGTTTTTGTTTTAAGATGAAATAGTTATCAAGTCTGGAATATATTTGTATTCTGGGATTTTTTTTCACAGAATGATATTTTTACTTGATGCCTGGTACTTGACTTCCCTTTTTCTATTACATCTAGCCTACACTTCAGTTGTACAGACTGCACAATAAAGCTGTTACACATATAATTTGCCAACTCATAGCTTTCACTAATAACAAAATTCAGCATTTCAAAGCAGAAAATAATGGAAGGTAATTAATTTACAATAATCAAATGAGGGTTTTTTTGCATATATCATGGCTAATTTCAAATGTGTCTAAAATAAGCCAGGATTTTTCTGTTAAAATCAATTTTAAAAAGCAGTCCAAAGGCATGGCCATGAAAATACTAGTTGATTGAACTAATATTCCACAATATCGCAAAGTGAAGTGGAATCAGGCAATAACAATCTGAGTAGCAAATTAAGAATAAATATACTCAGAATTTTCTCATATCATCAGTTATGTGTAACATTAAAACTTTATTGGTCTTAAGGAATCCCACTTGTGTTGCAAAGAAGTATGTCTAATAAAATTATTCATATTCCAGAATATTGAAAATCTTAATGCTGCTCTTCAGAAACAAATACCTAATGTTGAATATGAATTTTTTTCCACTAGAGCAGTATTATTTTCATTCCCCTTTCTCTATCTCCCCTTCTTCTAATTCCCTGGACATTATTTACAATCAAGCTCAAGAAAGGCTATTCTTTTGAAGTATAAATCTGTTAATAAATAGACATGTACAAAATTAGCTATCAGCTTCAACAGGTGGCATCATACAGATTATTGAATTAGTCTTTTGAGGATATTATAATTAAAGGACCTTCTTCTTGTTATTTATATTGCTAAGTTTACTATTGTAAAATGTAGTGGCTTGATTTTCTAAATTCTAGTTAATGCTTTGTATCTTTTGAGGTACAATTAGACTGATGTCCTTAGCAGGTTTTGTATCAATAAAATCCTGCTGTTTTCACATTTATTTACAAAATACAAATCTCATAATGGGAAAGTCTGAAACACAAAGGGTCCTCATAAGTCACTGAGTAAAATAAACTTCATTTTATACATAAGGAAATTGAGCTACAGAGAGATTATGTGACTTACTCAGGGTTAAATATCTAGTAAATTTCTGAGATGGGATTTAAAGCTAGGTATTTCCCAATGTTCTGACCTGTAATTCATGCTGTCTATGTCTTTTTAGGGTATTATCATGAAGTTAATGTGTTAAAGAATCAATATTCTATGGTGCTCAAGTGTATATGAGTAATCAGGATGGGAGTTTTTGTTAGAATCGGTTCCTTTGACTAATCCCCCCCCAAAAAAAAAAGCAAAACAAAACAAAACAAAAAACCTTTCTCTCATTTAATAGTGATTCCTTTTTTATATATTTTAAGTAGTCGGAGGGAAGAGGATACCGGTCTTTTACCCCTCACATCTTCTAACAATTGAAAGTTTTGTATTGTGTAAATTTTATCACTGATCTTCTTTGTTAACACAAAACGCTTCTAGTAATTTTGAATAGATTTCATAAATATAATGGAAAACTTCAGGCAGCAAAATATAGTAAATATGCATCTGATTCATTCCTTCACCCTTGCAATTTAAAAAAAAAATAAAGATACCCTATTATGGATAAAAATATTGAGGTACATTATTTACGTTTATAACTAACATTTTTTGATTTCATGTTTAAAAGTATACCCCCAAATTATCTGTAGCTTTTCAGGAAGCCATTATTGAATCACACTGTTGTATTTCAAAGAAAATATTAAAAATGAGAGGAAAGGAAAGTCCAATATTAGTGGGCATCATGATCAGGTGAATTAGCTTAAGCAATCAAGTATTCAAAGTACTCTTTTCACCTCAAAGCAACTGTATAAATATGACATCAATGTACTTTGGAAATGATTAATTTAAAGGAATCATTTACTATAGATGCTGACGTTTAAGTCAACTAATCTCTTTGGACTTTACTTTTCTTACATGTAATACACATGTATGTGCAATATTTGATACAAATATTCTCAAAAATATCACTAAAGTAAAAATATTTTAATTCAAATGGCTTGTGGCATATCTTCTAAAATTAATCTAATATATTTTAAAAACAAAATTTAAGTAATTTAATTTTCACTGGAAACTGGAAGTCACCTTTGAAATTAAAAATATAAAAGCATACATACAAGTGTGTAAAGCTAAAATATAATATTTATTATTAATTTGTTGGATATGTTTCTTATTTCTGTTCATTAGTTTATAACTCAAATCTATCCCTTTGCATAATTAGCTTTCTCCAAATGATCTGGCAAACAAATTGTGCACATCTGCTGTCACATGAATTATTTAGATGTAATAAAAATGATTTGAGGTTCTCAGTTTCAAAAAACTAGTTCTATATTCCAAATTCCCATAGTCGATTTTGTGGATTTCAAATGTGTACCTAAAACTGTACAAGGCACATTTGTCATAATTTATTTCTTAAAATAATTTTATTCTAATAGCCTTGTGAAAATCATCACCACTAAACAAGCTTTATTGCCCAGTAACAAGATTTCAATAGTATGTATACTTTGACAGATTCTCAGTAAACAATGAGTTCCTTTTGCTTTTAATCTCTGGTGCAGAAGTTCACTTTTTCCTCTGCTAAATTTGAATATTTTTTCCCAAAGTCTAATTATTCTAAATAGTGAAGTTTTAAATAGTGCCAGTTTCATTCAAGTGTTGCCACCAGTTTCATTCAAGTGTAGGCCCAACAGGGTATTTTCAAGACTATTTCAGTCTTATTTCTAAGTTTCTTTGATTTTTGACAAATTGAAATTAGATACTGATAATTAAGTTATAAAACAAAATTTTAATGAATACCTCTGCAGCCTTGAAAAAAAATAGTACTAAATCTGGACTCCAAGAACCCAGGCTTGCATCTCAGCTCTGTCCCTATTCTTTAACATGATGTTATTGGAATAAACAGAGAAAGCCTGCTGGCCTATTGAAGAAGAAACATGTTTTGCTTCTGAAAGAGCTAGATTTGAATTCTTGTTCTGACACACACTAGCTATATAGTTCTTAGAATATCATTAATCTATTGGTGAGTTTCAGGCAACTCTTGAAGATTTTAAATTGCAGAATAGGTGCTGATCTGCATTAGAAGAGAGAGTTTTCTCACCAGGTATTCTCTTCCTGAATTAAATCAGAAGTATGCCTTTTTTTTCCTAAGGTAAAGTCTATTTCTAATATTATTCTAAATGAAAACCATGTTTTAATGAATTTTAAAGCATTCACTAAGTACTCAAAATGTGCCAATAACTGTTCTAAGGTCTAAAGATACATTTTAGAAAAGACATACGGTCTCTGACCCTAAGAAACTCATTAGCAATATGCATTCTAAATCAGGAATTCTCAATCATATGTTACTACACATGTATGTGTGTGTGTATGTGTGTGGTTGATTTCTTTGGCAATCTGATGAATCCTATGGACCTCTTCCCATAATAATGTTTGTTTCTAATAATAATTAAGGAAATAATTAAGTTTTAATTAAAGGTTAGAGGAAAAAAAAAAGATGTGATTAATTTTTCCCATCTAAATATGCAGATCACTTCAAGTCTATCCTTGGACACCAGATTAAGAAGTCTTACTCGCATTAGAAAGATAAAACTCATACTTTTAGAAACTGTAACATAGAAGGAATTCTGGGACTGTAATTTCACCAGTTTGGGTATCTCTCTTTGTGACAAATCCCTCCAACCATGAAGATTAGGGAGCCATCTCTAACTTAAAGACTTGCCTGTAGCCCTGAGTGGTTAATTTACTTAAGTTGACATAGTCTTATGTTACAGAGAAGCAAGACTTGTACTCATGTATTCCTTAGTCCTTGAGGTCAGAGAGTTTCTTACTGCTATATTTGTATCCCTAGAATCTAACACAATCCCTAACACATAATGAGCCTTAAATAAATATTTGTTAGTTCATTTTTAATTCTAAAATCAGCCATGCTACTTTACTTCAGAATTATTTAAGTTTAGTATAGGTTCTAATTGTACCTTAGGACACACCAGGGAACTTATTACTCTTATATCATGTGATTATTTGGTCACTTACCACTGTGTTAGCTCCAACAAGATGAGCTAAAAGTCATAAAACAGCTATTCAACCAGATTTCTCAGTCTTGTAAATATAATTATTTCCTGGTTTTTTAAAAAGTATATTGTGATATAAGGGGCAGGAAAAGGAGAAATTAGACCATAAAATGCTAAGGCTGAAGGACTCATAAAATCTAAAAATGAAAACAAAACAAAATAAAACAAAAAAAACTTAATTACTTCCTAAAATAACAGTTAATTTTCCCGTTAGCAAAGAATCTATATTAAAGACTTCAAGAAAACAAGATAACAAAATGGCTTTTCAAACTGTTAATGTTTCATCTATCAAGCTATAATTTACCTTTTATTAATCTAAATCCTTCACAATTTAGTTAAGACTTTTTTCACTGGTTTCCTTCTCTTTAGAGAGGAAGAATTCCCAGTTATGAAAGGATCCTTCCATTTCATCTTTTCAAATAGATCTTAATTCCAATATTTTAATGATTTAATCATTATTGGACAGTCTTATGAGTCTGTTTTGTTTTTTATTGTGTGTGTGTATGTGATGTTTGGAGACAGAACTCTTGTCTATTATTCTAAGTCTTCAAGAAAGCAGATTATGTAGAAAGTGAATACTGTCTTCAAGTTGCTTACTAATACTCTTTTTATGAAATCTTGAATTGGACTTCTTTTTTGTTTTTGATTTTGGAGGCATAATGCTATTCCATGGCATCAACTAATACCCCTAGATATTTTTTCATGTGCTAGTCTTTCCTGATACTGCTTGTGAGACTCATTTTATAACACTTGTTAGACTGACCTGCATTTATTCTTTTTGGAACTAGATACACTTTTAAAATTTTTTTTTCATTTTACTAATATCATCTACTGAAATTTCCCAAAGATTGGTTTGGGAAATCTCCTTTGACCAGTAACTCTTCTTTATCTTCTTGTCAAGCACATTCATTCTTTTGTTCATTTATTCATCATGTATTCATTGAGCATCTGCAAGATGTAAGGTATTAAACTAGATGCTGGGGTGAGGATAGAAAAGCATAATAAACTATGGCAGTATGTTCTCTGTTTCATTCAACAAGCAACTAATAAAAATACATAATTTCAAATATATTCTACTCTAACTCATTGATCTGTAATGTTCTCAATATAAGTATTCAAAGACAAACAGCATTAAATTCCAACAACAAAGGGTACACCATATTTTCAACATTTAAGCACACACAGAACTGCTCCTTCCAATTGAATTTCAATAGGAAAATCCAGATTATTTTATTTCCTTTGAACAATTATGAAGAAACTCTGCAGTTCTTTTTCTGATAAGAATGTTAAAAATCAAATGCCAACCAAAAAGACATCGATTCATGTATTCAGGATTTTCTTTAGGAAAAATAAAAACTAATAGGAAAAAAAAAACTATCATTTAATTTTGTTTTTAAATCATTTCCCTTCCCACTATTCAGGGCATCTTTTTCGTTTAAAGTTTCATGCCTCTATCTTTTCACTAAGTAGGAACCAGATAATCTCTAATGAAAACTGCCATGATTCCATCTACCCTCTTCCCTAAATAACCTTGTTTTTGTAATTAAACCGACAGATAATGAACCCAAGTTATTCACTGAAGCCGGAGGTAGGGTCTCTGATTTAATTTCAGTGCCCGTTGCCATGCGACCAAGAAACCGCTTGCTCCAGTACCAGTAACAGGAGAGAGCTTTTTGCTCCCTGACAGACACATGGGAATAAAAATGACGCAAGGCTAGTCTGAGAAGATATTGGCCACTTAGTTCTCTTCGCTTCCCTAATACGAATTTGTTGGACATGTTTTATACCTACCGTTTTAGGTTCCCGACCCGGGGGACCATAACCAGCCCGTGGACCCTGAATATGGAAAAGCCTAAGGATCCCAAAGCACTGCTGAATTCCTTCAGTCTCCTTGTTTACCATATAAGTCCCACTGAGCACTCCATTCCTCTGGTTTTCTGCCCTCGCCTGCCTTCCACCCGCTTTTAAAAGTCAAGAAACTCTGCTAACCTTTGCAAATCGGATGCTCAAGGATAGAGCGACCAAAGAGAAGCTGAGGAGCCGACTGATTTCTTCAAAGCTATCCCCAATAAGAGTTGCTTACTGCAATAGATTCAATCAGAGGTTAGAAGAAGATTGGAGGAAAGGGGAAGAAAAAGAGGAAGGATCAGGAGGGGGCAGGGGAAAAGTCTTATTCCTTCCTAGTCCATAACCTCCCTGAAGGGAATGAAGGCAGAAGGGGCTCACAGCCCGCTGAGCTTCTGGACAAAATTTGGGAAAACTTCATAGTGATCCAGGAAGAGACTGCCAGATGCCATCTCTCCCCAGACACCTTATAGCTAGCGGTCAGAGAATGCACCTTTTTTACCTGTAAAGT
The DNA here is from genome assembly GCA_023553655.1 of Myrmecobius fasciatus. Taxonomy (NCBI): domain Eukaryota; kingdom Metazoa; phylum Chordata; class Mammalia; order Dasyuromorphia; family Myrmecobiidae; genus Myrmecobius; species Myrmecobius fasciatus. The sequence goes on from JAJPUD010007303.1 coordinate 35,512, forward strand.
TGCTGTCTCCTGGTCAGTTCTCAGACGTAATTGCATATCCAGCTGCTTGATGTTGTCTGCAGCTGTGACTTGTGAAAGCACCCCCGACTGCTGCTGCTTTTGGGATTTCCTCAATCTCTGCGAGTTTCTGAGTGTTCAGTTTTCTAAGGAAAACACATGAAGTCACAGCCCACGCAATTGGCACTGAGCAGAGGGTAGTACAGCTTATCAGGCAGCAATGCCATGGGTGGCAAGAGAAAAAAGGGAGAGGGGAAGGAATCTAAAAGGGGGTGGAGGGAGGGAGAGCGAATTAAATCCTGAGCGGGAAAGTCTCAATTCCCAAGACAAACCGTTTAGAAGGTTTCGTCTATCTTTGCACTTAGATGGGTGATTGACTGAGTGTCGTCACATCCCATACTTGGACTGGAAGGTTGGGAGAAAGCTTGGACCCTGCCCTGACCACTGGATTTGCCATATCCTGAGAGGAAAGCCAAACGCTCTCTGTGTAACCTTAGTCCACCTCTTCTCAATCACTGTTACCTTTGCCTAATCCTGAAAAGGGTCTCTACCACCGAATTTGAGACAATTCGACCAACAGGTATTTAGTGTTCCCTGCCTACCAAGGGCACCCTTCAGAGACCAAGCTGAGTTCATTCCCACGCCATTATCCGCAGCAGGGTAGACTCGGAAGTGAACCTGAACTTGAATAAGGTAGCTGATTCAGACTTTTGGGGAGCAGCTATCAGATTCAGTCAGGTTGGCAGTGAACTTCATTTAGCCAGGATACGTTGTTAGAAGCAGATTTCCCAAAAGGCTTGAGTCCTCAGGGTCCGCAGAGCAATGAAGAGCAGCACCCAGCCTCGAGAAGCCCCCTCCAAATCCCGATTTCTCCCGGTTTTCCAGCAAGCCCTCCCTTGTCCTCAAGGTGTCAGACTTCACCAGCAGTAAACCCCGAGGATGCGGCTTTCCAGTGTCAACAATTTAAAAGGGGTCGAGATTAATAAATTATAAACAACCATCCCTTTCTCTCCTCTACTCCCACTCATTTTTCCCAAACCCAGTTTTTCACTAAAATCGGCACAATCAAGCATTTATTCCCCAGTTCGATATTTAAATCTCAAGGGATTTCCCGCCCACCCGTGAAAGCCGGACTAGAATGTTGTGTGTGTATATATGTGTATATGTGTGTGTCTGTGTGTGAGAGAGAGACATATGGTCATGTATAGATGGGTGTGAGTGCACGGTATACATAGTGAGTTACCTAGAAAAAAGTTATCCCATTTACCTTTTTATTTTATTTTTCCTTCTCACAGGCTCAGAATTAAAAGATGCGAATGAGAAAGAGCACACCTTGCAAAGTTAACAAGAACTTACTTGGCTTTAAAGGTGTCCTGGAGATGTCCGCTGAGCTAGTCATTCGCAAAGCTTTTTGTTCCTCACTCTTGTCCCAGGAGAATCTTTTTGAAATTCCATTTGTCAAATGTGGAATTACAGACACGATTTAGGTCCGCAATCCCTTTGACCATCCCCCCTTTCTCTCCTCTACTTTAATTTCCTTTATCCCTTCCAAATCCTAGCTTTCTAAATGTTCATTACTTCCATCCAAGGAGACCTCTGTCTTAGCTTTGCTCTTGTGCAACAGATGAGTGACCCATTATCCTTCCGTTGTCTTCTGTGACATGCTATTATTCCTTCTGTGAATCCCATGCTTTCTGCGAGAAGGACCCATTGTTTCCCTTGGAATAGGTTCTGCTGTAATTAAGATGGGATGGGCAAGAATAGAGCAGCTGGTGCACTACCAACAACCCTAGAGTTGGAAAATTCTCCTCCAGATTATCTGCCTCCCTTCTTCAAACACCTGGGCTGGGAGTTTGGAGTTCTTTTGTCAGAACAAGGAAGATCATTGAAAGAACATCTCCTGGATTGACTTGCCTGCCGCCTTTTTCTATGTGTTATCTTATTCGCTCTTCTACTCCTTGCCCTTCCCAGATCACATTGCTAAATTGCTTTCCTGATGGGATTTCTCTCCCTATCCCTCCCCTTTTCCTCCCCCTTCCCCCTCCCCGCCCATTTTTATACCATGGTAAATTTCCAAGAGCGCCACCTTTAGGATATTCCTTCAAAAATTCTGGGACCAAAAGAGAAAAGTGGTTTCATAATAAAGGGTTTTGAAAAAGAAGACTGGATTTTTTCTTCTTTGGGAAGCTTTTTTCACTTCTCCCCTTAAAATAAATAAAATAAATAATCATTGGTGCACATCTGAAAACGACATTCTATTTCTTGTTCTTTGCAGAATTTAACTTTTTCTTTCTAGAAAATATGAAACATATAAAGTATGCATGACATTTAATACATTTAATTCTATTTTCAGCATGAGAAGAAAAAACTATGATTTTCCAACATGTGGGAGAAAAACAGTAAGTTTTTGATTTTTTCATTTTCTTTAAAGAGGAGTGTTTTCCCATGATATCCAATGTTACCTAATTAATATACTTAGTCTAAATTTGAAAATTAATAAAATATTAAGTGAAATTGGATAGAATTAATCATTTCCCTCAGATAAGGAAATGACTGCACTTTTATCTTCCTTAAAAAGTAGACCACAATAGATCTGCAAAAGAAAATAAATTCTCATGTCAGATTTTTGAATTTTTATTATATTAGAAAAAATTATTCATTTTAGTTGATGCTTTAATAATTATATGAAAGGAAAAACCCCATTATTCATTCATTATAATTATCATATGTTGCAAAGATTATGTTGCCCAGTTCCTCCCTCTTTTTTAAATATCTGGCATTTTCTTACAAATTACGTTGTATGATTAACAGGAAAGCAAAACAATCAAGAAAGTGTTAGTGATTTCTAGTCTGAGGGCAGAGAACATATTATGGCAAGAGAAATGCTATACAGATTCTCTTAGAAACAGGTTCTGTGTTGTGATGAGATTATCTAATGTTGATTTCATAGTAAAATGCATCTATTGAAAGTATTTTCAAACACAATTATATTAGTCATTGAAGGAAGCAGTACTACAATTGAAGGAGAGAATTTTCAAATTAAAATATACCCAGGAGAGCAAAAATGTACATTATAAAATATTTAAATAGGTGAAATGAACAACATCTCACAAACTGGTAGGCTCCCAATATAGTTTCAAAATGCATTTAAAATAAAATATTGCCATCCTGGTTTAGCATTTTCCTAAATTTTGTGATGAAGATGAATAATAAAGACACAGGTGAAATGAATTATTAATTTATTGGGAATAAAATAATTCTTCTGGAATATCTAAATATCCATAGACATAGTTACAAGAATTTCATTGTATTTGGCTTTATGAACAATATTATTTCCAATTTAGGTTCCAATTTGTTTCGTGTACCTCAGGACTCTCTTTAAACAGAGGTTAAATGTTCTCTGACATAGCTATAATGCCTTAGAGACATTGTCATGGAAAATGATGGATAATTTGAACATTTTTACTTTTCACATGTACAATTATTGACATTTTCACTAAAAGCAAAAACACTTCATAAATTGAAACACATGACTACTGGTAGTGAGCAGCATTTAATAATTTAAAGAGAGCAATTGTTGTAAAGTTAGATGGCATGGACTGAAATCTTAGTTCTGTAATTTACTCTCTGGATAACCTGAGGCAAATAACTCCTTTCTACACACATATTTCTCATTTATACAATGTGGTAATAAGATATATTCCATGTTTCTTCAAGCTCTAATAGTATGATCTCATATAAGAAAAAAAATCTACTTTTTAAATAGTGATAAGGATATAGATTTCATGAACATAAATAATAACCACCAACTTTTTAAAAAGTAAAATGTAAAGCAATCATTTGTAGGTTTATTTTTGTGTGTGTGTATGTGTATGTGTGTATGTGTGTATACACATGTGAAAGCATATGCATATAAGAAGGGGCTTTTTAAATGGAATAAGCATAACAACTGGATAAGCAAAAATGAAAGCCTTTCAACAACAATACTATATGATGATCAATTCTGATGGACATGGCTATCTTCAACAATGAAATGTTTCAAACCAGTTCCAATTGTTCAGTAAAGAAAGCCATATACACCCAGAGAAAGGGATATAAGATGTGGACCACAACATAATATTTTCATGCTCTCCATTGATGTTTACTTTCATTGCGTTTCCTTTCTCAGATTTTTTTTTCTTGTAGATAACGATTTTTCTTGCACAGCAAGATGTGTAGAAATATGTATACATATATTTGACTTGTCAAGTATTTTAATATAATTAACATGTAGTGGACTTCCTGCCATCTAGGGGAGGGGAGGGGACTAAGGGGGAAAATTTGTTATGGAAAGGTTTGTAAGGGTCAATGTTGAAGAACTACCCATACATATGTTTTGCAAATAAAAAGCTTTAATTAAAAAAAATCCCCCCCAAAAAAATGAAAGCCTTTGCTCCTGATGAGCTTACTTTCTATTTGCTTTGTAAAATATACAAAAGCAACTAAACTCAAATTCTTTTGCATTAGGGGAGAAGGGGGAGGAAAGAGAGAAAAGAAGGGGAGGAGAACGAGGAAGGGAGGAAGAGAGAGAGACAGAGAGAGAGAGAGAGACAGAGAGAGAGAGAGAGAGAGAGAGAGAGAGAGAGAGAGAATAAATAGAAAAATCAGCAAACACTTGTCAAAGGAAATGGCATTGAGGTTTTATTGGAAAGAAAGTAAGGATTCATTTTAAGAAGTCAAGTTAAAGACAGTATTGTTAAAGCAGAGACAGGAGATGGAATTAGCAGTTTAAAGAGCTACTTTTAGGCTAATTTATCTGGAATATTCATAAAGGGGAATATTATAAAATAATGATTAACAGGTAGTAGGATACTGATTATAGAGGGGTTCATCTACCATGCTGAAACGACATTAGGGAGCCATGGAAGGTTGTTTTTTAGTAAAGGATTAACATTATTAGGCCTGTAGATTGGGAGAATAATTTTAGGACTTATATGTAGGATAAATTATAAAGTAGAAATACCAAATAAGAGCCTATCATAATATTCTAGACAAGAAGTAGGATAGACATACGAAATTATACTTGCAATTTCTTCCTAAAAAACTTTCAGATAGAAAACACCCTTAACTAGCGAAAATTGGAAATGTTCTACAACATATATTCTTAAAGAGATGCCCAGAATCTTGAGATGTTAAATAACTTGACCAAGATCATGCAGTCAATACATATTAAAGATAGGATTAGAATTCAGGTCTTCCTGGCTTTGAGACCCATTCACTATCCACTTCAAAGTTGAGAGATAATTGGAACAAACTAGGCAAGATGAATTAAAGTCCTAATTTAGGGTAGCAAATATATGAGTAAAGAGAAAGTGATTCAATTGATATGGAGGTAGAAAGAACAGGAGAGGCCAATTGATTAGATATGGCAAATGAGGGAAAGGTTCAGGGTTAAAGATAACTCTGAGCTTCAAATCTGAGAAATATGAAGGAATAATATCATTGTCCTCAATAGTAATAAGGAGGTTCACAGAGTGGGTTTGGGGAAAATATAATAAGTTCTTTTTTTGGACATGTTGAATTTGAGATGCAAAAGAGGCATCCCAAAGGTAATTCCAATAATTAATTTCAAGAGAGAGATTACTTTTAGCTCTATAGATTTGGGAGTCATCTGCATAGAGACAATCACTAAATCTATAGGAATTAATGAAACCAATAAGATTACCAGAGTAGAAAGAAAGAAAAGAAAAACCAGCACAGCTCTGGGAAATGCAAACACATCATGTGGGACTCATATATGACACTACAACAAAAGAAGCTTATAAAGTGTTCAAAAATATAGAAAACTAGGAGTGGCCATTGTTTTGATAGTCAAGTGGAGAGGGAGAAAAGGGGAAGTATCCAGGGGGAGGATGTAACCTATAGTGTCAAAGCTTCAGAGAAGTTAAGAATAAGGGCTAGGGAATAACATATTGAGCAGTTTAGAGACTTAAACAACTAATTAAATTTTGGTACATGTCAATACAGTATAATGTAAAGGGGAAATTAGTAATTTCTCATACAGATAATAGGTGGAGTGGAGAATTCAATCCCCCAAATGGATGTTTTCCCTTAATTTGGATGCAAGGTCATGGGGGTTGGGAAATAAAATAACCTTTCATATTAGAAAACAACCAGAAATATCCTAGCTGATTTAGACATACACATATCAAGAAAAATAACATTATATAAGATGAAACTTTGAGTCCTTTTTATCTTTGTGTATATTTTCATATCTATGTTCTTTTCTTTTTTATTTTTTTCTGTGCTAATTACAGTGGCAAAGTGGTTTACAGGATAGAGTGCTAGGCCTCGAATCAAGAATATTGGAGTTCAAATTCAACCTCAAACACTTATTAGCTGTGTAACACTGACCAAGTAATTTAACTTCTATTTACCTTAATCCATTGGAGAAGAAAATGGCAAATGACAAACCACTGGACTATCTTGATCAAGAAAATGCCAGTGATGGTATAGTCCATGGTATCATAAAGAGCTGGAAAGGAACTGGACAGCAAAAAGCCAAATTAGAACAAAATCCTGAAGAGCAAAATGTTGCAATTGATTCATATAAGTTCTAATTTTGAAATGAGAAAGACATTTAAACAAAACTAACCAATATAGCAACTACATTTGGTAGAGTATTCAATATTCCATACCCATAATCCTCCACTTCTTTACCAAGAGCAGGGAAAAAAGTATACTTCACCATCTTTTCTCCAGTACAGAGATTCTCTATTATAAGTAATTAAGTTGGCTTCCTCTTTGTAATTTTTTTTATCCCTGTTATACTCTTTTTTTTTTGCTTCCTCATTCTACATCACATTTCTTTGAAAAGAAAAAAAAAATAAAAAGTATTTGTTCCCAAGTCAAATTATAGGAAATTTGGCTATATTTTGGTTTGTTTTAAATCACATGAAGCTGTCTGATAATAATTATACATTCATCAATGAGGCTGAAATTGTTCATTCCCTTGTTTCAGTTCATTGTATTTAATTGTATAGCCGTGGACAATTTTTAATGGCATTTTGAATGCTGAAATTTCCCCTGCAGCATGTGAATTTTTCCTCTTCTATGTATGCATATTCTCCCCTTTCCTTCAGTAAACATGATTTATTCTTTTTAAACTTCCAGTGACCCATAATATATATCACCTATCACTTCCAAAATCTTTCTCTCTCCAATTAATTGATATATGCTTCAATAATACTTTCTACCCTATAGCTTTCATCATTTATATTTATCAAAATTGTGCCCAAATTATATTTCTATCATGCAACTTCAATTAGTCCAGCTAAAACTGATCTCCTATTCTAAAATGTACATTATATATTGTTTATTCAATTACTTGACACAACCATATTTTACCTTTTATTATTTAGGTCATCATGTATATGAATCTTCTCACCACTGGCAAATTGTAAGATATTTGTATTAAGATTTTTTGGAAATATCCCAACATTCTAACACCATACCTTTCATATAGTTGGCACTCAGTAAACACATTAAAGTTGATGCTGGTTAATAAATGAATAAACTAACAAGATATGGCGAGAACACTAAAAATTGCAGCTGGACTTTAAATTATGAGAATCCATAATGAGAAATTATGAAAATTCACACAATGCTTTGTAGAAATAACAAAACCTATCTAGACATTGTGCATTCCAAGACCTCCTCAAGAATAGAATACACACTCATTTACCTCAATCTCTAAATATACCTTACCATTCTGTTATTTTTTGACTCATCCATAGTACTAGATCAAGATTATTTTTGTTCTTTATTTTTTTCCAAAGTTATTTCATTAAATTCTGCAATTAAGACCTCTGTCATTTACTGACACAAAAATTTATTGATGCATTAGAGTCTATGAACTGTCAATTTCCTATGTTTAGGTCCAGGTGACAAAGAGTTGTGGATAATCTTTATCAATACTAGAAACTTTTTATTGTTTGTAAGATTCATTTTTGTGAACATTCTACTTTGGTAGGAACAAATTTTTGGTATCAACTAAATTAAATATTTTAGTAATATATATGAGAGAGTTATTGAGTTGCTCCTCTTGAGCAAAATGAATTATAAATTTATTTTACTTAGGATGGTTTAGACTCTAATATTTGTTTTGAAATCAGGGTGTTGTTTGCATTAATGAATAGATAAACACAGACAGATAGAAATAGGTTATTAGATAAATACATAAAATAGATAATAAATGAGTGAAAATGGATAGGCAAATAAGCAAAGGAATATGTAAATATGTATTATGACGTATTCCTAAAGTTGTTATAATAATTTGAATGGCATTAGGACTTTTGATATACCTTGCCAACATTTTTAAATGTTTATAACTACAACTTCAAAGTTTTAAGTTTTCAGCAATAATTATGAGTTGCTGGGGATATAAAAACTCATATATCTTAAAGATACATTTAGAAAGAAAAAACTCATCCATACAAAATAAACACATATATCACGAGCTATGTCTATAAAGGAGCTATCCACAGTAAATAATTTTATAAGTCTTATGAAATCAAACCATATTGGTTTTCAAGTGGTATGTTAAATATAAAATTCAAAATATTCATGGATTGACACCTATTAAAATGGAACTGTGCCTTCAAGCACAGTTATGCACATTTAGTGTTTGTACTTAATTCTGTATTCATGCATAGGTATGAAAATATTTATATTTAAGCAGCAGCATTAGGTAACAATCTCCACTGCAGCATATTTAGCAATTGGCTATTCACCTAATATCTGAACCATTCCAGTTACAGGGAACTCAATGACTAACATGGTATCTCATTCCATTTTCAGAGTCCTGATTTTGGAAGAATTTTTTTGAATGTCAAACTGAAATTCACTTTCCTCTAACTTTTCTTTATTGGTTATACTTATACCCTCTGGAACCAGAGACAAATTGAATCTTTACCATTTGGCAAGATCTCAAGTGTTTGCCCCCAAAGTCTTCTCTTCTCTTGAGTGTACAATACGATTATTTTAACATAACCTCATGAGATAGTTTTGAATTCCTGGCCATCCTGGTTTCCCTCCTCTAGAACAGCTCTAATTTATCAGTATTTGAGAAATTGATCACAAGAACTGAACATAAAATTCCAACGTTAGCTTGGAAAGGGATTAGTTTTGGAGATAGTAGTTCAGTATTTCTGGAACATAATGAGCACAGAAAAGAATAATGTCACATAAGATATGAAAAATAAGGTAGTTCCAGATTATAGTAAGAGAGTTGTGGAGGGTTCTGATAAATACTGATAAGAATTAAATAGATATCTCAATAAGATAGCACTCTTACTGATTCCCCAGGGCAGGTCACTTATGAATAACAACTCCTATATTGCTTAGCTGTGTTTTTCATCTCTGTCTAATAACAGACTTCTTCAACATCATCTAAATAACAATGTATTTCCTATATCTTTCTTTGGAACACTAGTCATTGCTTCCTCCTCATGATGTGCAAGTTCAATTTTTATAACTGAATATCCAAAACTTAAAGCATGGATAGCGAGCTTAATTTTTTGGCATAGTGTTGAGGAGGGAAAAGAAGAGTGAGTGAATCAATAAACAAAATTATTAGATATTTTCAACCACAACCCTATTAAAATATGCATTTTTTTTAAAAAAAAGTTCAAATCAAAGTCCATGAAATGAGACTGACATGGCAAATACAATCCAGCTAAAAATGAAGTTAGAAGATCATTTTTTCATATACTATAAACAAATGAGGTCAAATATAAAACGAACAAAGCTTCATGTTGGGTGGAGGGTTGGGCTAGGGTTTGACTGCAATAAAAATGAATTATATTGAGGGGTAAACTGTATGTAGGCCTGAGAGTTCCTTCCCTTCTTACTGTCTGGGGTAGACTGCAAGTTAGGCTAAGATAGCATGTAGAAGGACATCTAGTAGTGGGAAGAAACTGTGCAGAATAAGAAGGCTTCACTTACACTGGTATATCAAGCCTGGCTGCCATATTTAATTAGAGACTTGCACTGGGATGGGTATACATTAAAAGTTCCTCCCTCACATACTACAGGTCTTCCCCACCCCTCCATTTTCCCTTCTATCTTCCATTTTCAGACAGTCTCTTACAATTTGTTGCTTCTTTATCCTGCCCCCACTGTCAAGGTCACTTCAATCCAGAATCAGATGGATTTGTTCTATTATTTCAAAGATTTAGATATTGTCCATCCTCAGGAGCTAATATTTTCTGCTCTTTCAGGCCTTAGTAACAGAACTGGAGAAAGTGGATTGCCCTATGAATAAGAATGTGGAAGTGATAAAATCACACATTATGTGTTTATATGTTTTATCTCCCTGTATATTGTAAAATATAATAGACAATTTAAAAAATGCTTATTAATTGATGTAGTCTCTCTGGGAACTATAAACAAGGCAAGATGTTCTACCATCATTCAGCCCTTCAGAGCTAATAGCACAGATCAGCTGTTTCTTAGGATTACTTTTTCTGTCTTTGAATCAATAAGGTATTTAAATTCCAAAGAAAATAATCTTCCTAGGAAAAATGAAAGTAGTATAAAATCTGTTATATCTCTTATCACCATTTTTGATAAGGAAAGGATCAAATGGATTGAACAATAATTTTCCATTGTTTTTATTGTATATGTAAGATTTATTTTTATGACATTGAAAAAATGTAATAAATTTTATATTTTATTCATATATATAACATAAATACATTAATATTATATTTATAAATATATGTATTTATATTTTATTTATATTTATAAAATTTAAGCTAAGAAAATCATTCAAAAGGAATTGTTTAAGAAAACTGGGAGGAGGTAGGACTATTTTTAATATAAAAAGATCATATTTAAATAAAGTTTGGAACTCCTTTTTTCAAAATGCCTAAATGTTCTATAACTAGTTATTCAAAGGTTATTCTCATCTTTTTTTTCTTTTTTTGTCAAGTTCCTATATTATATAAGGGAAGGAGTTGAATGATTAACCATAATAACAGTATGTGTAAAGACTGTAGTCATGAGGTTGACATGAAAAACAAAGTTAGAAAATATTCTAGTATTCTTATAAATTTTTAAATACTTATTATCTTTTTCAGATCTGGCTCTCAATTTTTCTAAATGAATATATTTGTATCCTCAGTAATGACAACTAGGGACATATATAAGGAGCCTCAAATCTAAAAACATTTAATGTAGACAATTCTTTACTTGAAAATTGTTTTTCTTTTTTCTTTTATTTTTATTAAAAGCTTTTTATTTACAAAACATATGAGTGATTTTTCTACATTGACCTTTGCAAAAGCTTTTTTTTTTTGCTCCAAGCTTTTCCTCTCCTTCCCCCCACCCCCCACCCCCCACCCCTAGATGACAGGTAGTCTAATACATGCTAAATATGATAAATTATATGACAAATCCAATATATGTATACATATCTATATAGTTATCTTACTGCACAAGAAACATCAGATCTAGAAAGAGAAGAAAAAAAAACTAAGAAGAAAAATAAAATGCATGTAAATATTCACAGAAAGCGTTAAAATGCTGTGTTGTGGTTCACATTCAGTTCCCTCAGGCCTCTCTCTGGATGTATATGACTATCTTCATCGCTGAAAAATAAGAACTGGTTTGAATCACATCATTGTTGAAGAGAACCATGACCATCAGAATTGATCATCATATAGTTTTGTTGCTGTGTATAATGTTCTCCTGGTTCTGCTGATTTCACTCAGCATCAGTTCATTGAAGTCTCTCCAGACCTCTCTGAAATCAAACTGCTGGTCATTTCTTATAGAACAATAATATTCCATAACATTCATATACCATAATTTATTCAGCCACTCTCCAATTGATGGGCATCCCTTCAATTTCCAGTTTCTTGCCACTACAAAAAGGGCTGCCACAAACATTTTTGCACATGTGGGTCCCTTTCCCTCCTTTAAAATCTCTTTGGGATATAGGCCAGTAGAAACACTGCTGGGTCAAAGGGTATGCACAGTTTGATAACTTTTGAACATAGTTCCAGATTGCTCTCCGGAATGGTTGGTTCCATTCACATTTCCACCAACAATGTATCAGTGTCCCAGCCTTCCCACATCCCCTCCAACATTCATCATTATCATTTCCTGTCATTTTAGCCAATCTAAGAGGTGTGTAGTGGTATCTCAGAGTTGTCTTAATTTGCGTTTCTCTGATCAGTAGTGATTTGGAGCACCTTTTCATGTGACTAGAAATAGTTTCAATTTCTTCATCTGAAAATTGTCTGTTCATATGAAAATTGTTTTTCTTACTTGGGACCCATCTCTTCCTCCATAGGCTATGAGATCCTTCACTAATGACAACTCAAGAACTCTCCATTTGTCACAGCATCACCACTAGCTGAACTATAATCCTTTCCTAAATAAAGATGTTGTATGGCACAGTTCTCACTTCCTTTTCCTTTTTAATGCTTCCATATTTTCATTAAATTTATTGCTTCTAAGATGGCAGAGTAAAGTCAGGAAGCTGCTCAAGCTCTCCCAGTTTCCCTGAAATCACCTGAAACCAAGCCTCTGAACCGAATCTGACGAAATGAAATCCCTCTCCAGCTCAAGATAGACTGAAAAAGCTTCAAGAAAGGTGAGTCTCACTGGAGCAAGAAGGGTGTTCAGCCCAGGTCAGATAGACTCTGGGAAAGCTGGTGAGAGGGTCTTAATAACAGCAATTCAGCAACTGAGACTCTCAGTCCTGTCTTAATAGGGGAGCAAATCATAGGACAGTTTCTAGTCCCAGTTCAGAATGCAAACTTTAGGAAACCTGGTTATTTCCTGAACAGAAAAGGCAAAGTTACCCCCTGAAAACACAAGGGGACTCTACTCAAACCCAAGGTTCAGAGATACAAGGAAGCTTTGTATAGTTCCCCCTGTTACCCAGGAGCAGAGCTCCACCTTAAAATTAAAAAAAAAGGGGGAAATACCAAAAGAAAAGGAAAGAAAATAAGCAAGAAACAGAAAAGAATCTTGACCATAGAAAGCTATTATGATGAAAGGACAGACCAAAACACAAACTCAGATGAGAACAGAATGTCCACAGAAGAAATATCTAAGAAGGAGGTAAATTGGTCTCAAAATGCTTCTTGGAAATGCTCATAAAAGACTTCAAAAGGCAAATAATATAAGTAGAAGAAAAAATGAGAAAAGAAAAAAGAGGTATGCATGAGAGAGTCAACAATTTGGAAAAGGAAGGAAATAATTATCTCAAGAAAACATCTCTTTAAACAGAATAAACCAAATGGAAAAATAAATTCAAAAGATAACTGAAGAAAATAACACATTAAAAACTAGAACAGGGCAAATGAAAGCTAATGACTTTCTGAGACAGCAGGAATCAGTAAAACAAACTAAAAAGAATTTTTAAAATGTAAGAATATGTGAAATACTTTACTGGCAAAACAGCTGATTTGGAAAATAGATCCAGAAGAGAAAATTTAAATATTATTGGCCTACCTGAAGGCCATGATAAAAAAAAAGAGCCTGGATAGCATTCTATAAAAGGGCATTAAGAAAAACTGACCCAATATTTTAGAAACAGAGAGGGAAATACTCACTGAAAAGAATCCATCACTCACCTCTAGAGATTCCACAAGGAAAACTTCAAGAAACACTGTTGCAAAACTCCAAAACTATAATCTCAATGAAAAAAAATACTGGAATTAGCCAGACAAAAACAATTCAAATATCAAGAAGTAACAACAGGCAGGATTACCCAGGATCTGGCAGCTTTTGCAATAAAGGAGTAAAGGGCCTGGAATACCATATTCAGGAAGGCAAAGAACCTGGAGTTATAACCAAGAATTAACTACCCAGCATCAGGAGATAAGATGTCGTTTCAGTGAAGTAAGAGACTTTCAATCATATCTGTTGAAAAACCAGAACTAAAAAAATAATTTATCTACAAACACAGGACTCAAGAGAAGCATAGAAAGGTAAATAGGGGGGAAATTATATTTAAAGGTTAAACTGTTTACATCCCTAGATGGGAAAACAATATCTGTAACTCTTGAGAACTTTATCTGTCACTAAGGCCAATAGAGATGGGTATCCCGTGGATGGAAGGTGTGGTTGTGAATGGGCTCTGAATTGATGACATCAAAGAAAAAGACATTAAGGGGTAAGAAAAGGTCTGTACTGAAAAAAGATGAAAGAGAAAGTATAATGGGACAATTAGTTCACATAAAGATAGGTGCAAAAGACCTTTTACAACTGAAAAAAAAGAAAGGAAGGTGATAAACATTGTCTGAAACTCAATCTCAACAATTTTGGCTCAGAGAGGGAATAACAATCATTCATTTGGATATAGAAATTTATCTTATCCTATAAAGAAGTAGGAGGAAAAAGAGGAAAAGAAAAGGGAAGAAGAGAAGGGAAAGGCAAAAACACTACAGGAAAAGTTAGAGAAGAGAGAAAGGGTTGATAGGAGATAAGGTAGTGGATGGGTTAAGTAAAAAATCCAAGCCACTAAAGACAGTGGAAAGAGAAAACAAAAGTGTATAGAGGGGAGAAAATAGTATGGGAGGAAAATACAGAGGTGGCAATCATAACTCTTAATGTCAATGGGATGGATGAACTTTCCCATAAAAGGAAAGCAAAAACAGTGGATTAAAAAAACAGAATCCTATAATAGGTTGTTTACAAGAAACACATTTGACAGAGACACATACAGAATAATGGTAGAAGGCTGGAACAGAATTTATTATGCTTCAGTGGAAGTAACAGAAGCAGGGGTATCAATACTGAACCCAGATAAAGCAAAAGTAAAAATAGATTTTATTAAAAGAGATAAGGAGGGAAAGTACATCTTGATAAAGAGTACCGTAAATAATAAATTAGTAATGATACTAAAAGTGTATGCATCAGATGGTAGAGTGGGCAAATTCCTAGCAAAGATTTTAAGCCATTTACAGGAAGAAACATACAGTAAAACTATTCTAGTGGGGGACTCAACCTTCCCCTCTCAGAATCAGATAAATCTAAACACAATAGAAATAAGAAAGAAACTAGGAAGGTTAATAGGATCCTAAAAAATCAAATATGATAGATGATACCTGAAGAAAAAATGAACAGGACAGAAAAAATATGCCTTTTTCTGTGAAGTAAATGGCAACTACACAAAAATTGAGCATGTATTAGGGAATAGAAACTTTACAATCAAATGCAAAAAGAAATAGTAAATGCTTCCTTTTCAGGCAACAATGCAATAAAATCATATTCAATAAAACTAAATTATGGGAAAAGGAAGATAGAGTAAAACTTTTTTTGCAAATTAAATAATCTAATTCTAAAGAATAAGTGGTTCAAACAAAAAATCACAGAGACAATCCATAATTTCATCTAAGAGAATGACAATAATGAGAGAACATACCAAAACTTATGTGATTCAGCCAAAGCAGTTATTAGGGGAAATTTTTTATCACCAAATAGCTAAATAAATAAAATAGAGAAAGAGATCAATGAATTAGACAGGCAACTAAAAAACTACACAAAGAACAAATTAACCTCCCCCAAATTAAATACCAAATTAGAAATTTTGAAACTCAAAGGAGAGATTAATAAAATAGAAACTAAGAAAACTACTGAACTAATAAGCAAAATTAAGAGTTGGTTTTATGAAAAAATTAACAAAATAGATAAGCTTTTGGTTAATTTGATCAGAAAAAGGAAAGAAAAAAAACCAAATCACCAGCATCAAAAATGAAAGGGGAGAACTTACCACCAATGAAGAAAAAAATTAAAGCTATAATTAAGACTTATTCTGCCCAATTCTATGGCAGCACGTCTGACAATCTAACTAAAATGGATGAATATTTACAAAAATATAAATTGCTTGGGTTAACAGAAGGGGAAATAAAATACTTAAATAGTCCCATTTTGGAAAAAAAGAAATTGAACAAATCATTAATGAACTCTCCAAGAAAAAATCTCCAGAGCCATATGGATTCACAAGTGAATTCTACCAAACATTTAAAGAACAATTAATTCCAATACTATGTAAATTATTTGAAAAAAATCGTAAAGAAGGAATCCTGCCAAGTTCCTTGCATTACACAAATATGGCACTGACAACTAACTAGGAAGGACCAATACCGAAAGAAAATTACACAACAATCTCTTTAATGAATATTGATGCAAAAATTTTAAATAAAATATTAGCCAAGAGATTATAGCAAGTTATCAGCAGGATAACACACTATGATCAAGTGGGATTTATATCAGGAATGCATGGCTTATTCAATATCATAAAATATCAACCATATCCATAACAAAGGCAACAGAAATTATATGATAAACTCAATAGATGCAGAAAAAGCTTTAAACAAAATATGACACCCATTCCTACTAAAAAATCCTAGAGAATATAGGGATAAAATAAGCTTTATGTAAAATAATAAGCAGTATCTACCTAAAACTTAAAGTAAATATTATTTGTAATGTAGAGAAGCTGGATGCATTCCCAACAAGATCAGGGGAGAAACAAGGATGCCCATTATCACCAATATTATTCAAAATTGTACTAGAAATAAGTAGAAATAAAAAATGGCTTTAGAAACGAGAAAAAAGAAATTAAAGGAATTATAATAGGCTATGAGGAAATAAAACTATCACTTTTTTTTGGATGATATGATGATATACTTAGACAATACTTTAGCAAAGTTGCAAGATATGAAATAATCCCACATAATTCATCAGCATTTCTATATATTACTGACAAAGTCCATTAGGAAGAAAGAGAAAGAGAAGCTCCATTTAAAATTATTGTAAACAAAATAAAATACTTGGGGTCTACCTGCCAAGACAATTCCAACAACTATATGAACACAATTACAAAACACTTCTCATACAAATAAAATCAGATCTAAACTATTGGAAAAGTATGAATTGTCCATGGCTAGGCTGAACTAATATAATAAAAATGACAGTTCTTCCTAAATTGTTCTACTTGTTCATTGCCATATCAATCGAACTGCCAAAACATTATTTTATGGAATTAGAAAAAACAATAAGAAAATTCATCTGGAAAAAGGTAAAAATTATCAAGGGAATTAATGAAAAGGAATACTAAGAATGGTGGCTTAGCAGTACCAAGCCTAAAACTACATTATAAAGCAGCAGTAATTGAAAGCATTTGGTGTTGATTAAGAAATACAGTGATATACCAGGGGAATAGATTAGATCCACAAGACACAATAATCATGGCTTATAGCAATCTAGTATTTGAGAGACCCCCAAACTCCAACTTCTGGAATAAGAACTCACTATTTGACAAATATTGCTGGGAAAACTTGAAAATAATACATCAGAAATTCAGCATAGCCTTACATCTCACACTCCATACCAAAATAAGGCCAAAATAGGTACATGTTCTGGGAATAAAGGGTGATACCTTAAGCAAATTAGGAGAATAAGAGATAACTTATCTATCAGATCTTTGGAGAAGAGAAGAATTTATGACCACAGTAGAACTAGAGAATATTATGAAAGGCAAAATGGAAAACTTTGATTACAATAAATTTAAAAGGTTTTGCACAAACAAAATCAAAAGAAAATTAAAATGGAAGCACAAAGCTGAGAAAAAAATCTTTACAGCCACTATTTCTGATAAAGATCTCATTTTTAAAATATTTAAAGAATTGTGTTAAATTTATAAGAATATGTCATTCCCCATTTGATAAACAGTCAAAAGATATGAATCGACAATTTTCAGATGACAAAATTAAAGCTATCTGTAGTCATATGAAAAAATGCTCTAAATCACTATTGATTAGAGAAATGCAAGCTACAACAACTCTGAGGTACCACCTCATACCTCTCATATTGGCTAAGATGACAGGAAAAGATAATGATAAATATTAGAGGGGTTGTGGGAAAACTGGGATACTAATATATTGTTGGTTGTTAACTGATCCAATCATTCTGGAGAGCAATTTACTGTGCCCAAATGGCTATAAAACTATGCATGCCACAGTCAAAACCCAGCAGGGCTATTATTTGGTCTGTATTCCAAGGAAATCATGAAGGAGAGAAAAGGACCCATATGTGCAAAAATGTTTGTAGCAGCTCTTTTTATGGTAACAAAGAATTGGAAAAGGAGTGAATGTCCATCAACTAGGGAATGATTGAACAAGTTGTGCCACATGAATGTAATGGAATATTATTGTTCTATAAAAATGATGAATAAGCTGATTATAGAAAGACCTGGAAGTATTTACGTGAACTGATGATGAATGAAAAATCAGAATCAGGAATACATTGTACAAAATAACAGCAAGAATATGCAATGATCAACTGTGAAAGGCTTAATTCTTCTCAGTAGCTCAGCAATCCAAAGCAATCCCCATAGACTTTGGACAGAAAATGCCACCTATAAAATGCCACTTTTCATCCAGAAAAAAAAAATAACTAAGGAGATTGAATGTAAATCAACACATGCAATGTTCACTTCCTTTTTTGCTTGTTTTTGTCTTTCTCATGGCTTTTCCCTTTTGCTCTGATTTTTCTCTATCAGTATGATTCATAAAGCAATGTGTATTTTAAAATAATCTTAATACAAAAAGTAAAAAAATATTATTGCTTCCAAACACTCAAGTGGTCACTTTCATCCATAATTGAAGAAAGACTTTTTGTCACCATTTGCAGTTCCAAACCCATCCAGTAACCTGAAAGTTACTGAATGACAAATATTCTAATGCCAAAGGATTTTTCCATTGGAACTCTGAATACATTCTCACCCAGAAACATTGGATGAAAGATCCAACAGTGTCATTTCTACCACTGTCCAAATGGTTGAAGAGATTTTGTGGCTTGCCTAAGAACCTTTTCTTTCTGTGGTAAAAATACATTTGGTATTCCAAAAAGCCAATTTAAAAACAAACTTGCAATCTACAACTCAATTTTACTTTTGAAACTACCAGTATATTTAGTTTTTGAGGTGATAGCTCAGAGGCTAAATGGTAAATAACTCCAGCATTCATTAGGATAAAATTTTATTAATGTGATATTGATGGCTCATACATTGGCTGTTCAGTGCTATCTGCACTGAATTATGGGATAGTCTGTCAGATATAGTTAATGTTTTAGTTGATTTTGCTGAATTGTTCTTTCTTCACCCACTATCTTTCAAAAAAAAAGTCACAAGAGAAGGCTGTTTGGGTATTTGAATGGAGAAGGATGTATTCTGAAATGTAAGCAATATAAAAGACATCAATAAATCAGTCTTTAAAAATAAAATTTAAGGTTTTCACCATTACAAAAGGTAAACTACTGGTCTGTGGTAATGTACTCACAAATTCTGTTCCTCTTACATGAACCAAACTCCATTTCTGGGAGTTTGAGACTCCAGTGTGTAGGAATAGAACAATGGGGGAAAAGAGTTTACAGAGGTATGAAGGGAAGAAAAAAGAAATAACAGAGAATTTCCCAACTCCTTACATGACTGCATGATTAGCAGCTCTAATTGCACCCACATATGCATGCTGACTGCCACCTTCATTCCATTTGAGAAAATCTCAAATTTTTACTCTGAGAGAATGTGCTATCATATTCTTCCAATGGAAATTTATCATAGCTCTATAAGGACATATGTTCAATTATTAATATACATATTAATAATTACTAATTATAAATTATTAGTGTATATGTATGTATTCTTTTCTAAGTATAAAGTTTCATTTTTTAAACCATTTTTACTTGGCATAATTTGGCTCAATTGAGTAGAAAAAAAGACCAAAAAAAATTTTTAAGGATCTAGAAATAACCAAAGTCTTCTCATTCATTTTATTTTTTCCACAGAGCTATTTATTGATCATGTTATTATTAATGTTAGAAGCTCTCTGGTTTCACTGCTTTAGGTGGGCTGAATATGGATATGAAAAGATCATTTATTTAGAATGGCCTCCTATATTTATTTTTTTCCACACTTTGTCTGGCTCATCTGAAAGTCTGGGAAGGTTTTTGTGTAATTCTCCAATGAGGATGAGTGTCTTTGATATACTTGTATTCTTCCATTTTCTCTTGTATTCAAGTGAATTCTAGAAAGGACTTTTTCTTTGTCACGGAGGCAACTTTTTTAAGTTCTCTTTTCTTATTACTGTCAGAATTATGTGCTGAATTAGGTTCTTTTTTTCTGCCATTTTTCTCACAGGTACCTTTGGGTCTTTTAAATTCAGCTTATTTACTTGCTGTACATATACAGAGAGATCTGACTTTTCTGACACAGGATTTTCTACTTCCAGTTTATGCTGCAGTTTTTTTGTTCTACTTTTTTTTTTCTCTGCTTAGACATCAAATTTATCCTCGTGGTACAAAAAGAGCATAAGGCATCCAATTCTCCCTCCGTTATTTCCTCTACTTCTTTTTGGAGATTGGTGCTTTTTTGGTTTTGGACAGTAGTATTTTCTTTGGTCTTGAGAAAATTAGCGCATTTCTTACACCATTTGTTTTCTAAAGCAACGGAGTCTGCCACATTCAATAATTTGGTTTCATTCTTAAAACTTGAGGGCTTCTTACTCACAGTCTTTCTCCCAGAGGTGTGAGCCAAGATCTTGCATTGTTCTGAAGAACCCAATGAGCCAGAGGGTTTTCCTTCAGTTTGCTTATAATTCTTCGCTTCCTTTTCCTCCTTTGTAAAGAGCTCACAGATCTCACTAGAATCGTTGGAAAGGACTCGACAACAAATCTTATCTGACTCCACTGATTTATCGTTTGAAATGCCAAGGTCAACCGAACTTAGAGTCATAGTTTTGCAGCTTTGATAAGACTCCAAAATGATTTAAATAAACTAAGCCTCTGCCTCGGCTCCCTTGGTTGGGTTCACTTCCTTCTGGCCTTCTGATCGCATGGTTCCCCAACTGTCAGTGGTCCCTTGGGGCAGCAGGTGGGGGAACAGAAGTTTGAGCTTTTGGTGTAAGACACCTGGGATTGGAAATGCAAACTTGGGTGCTTCCTCTAGTGGCTGCCTCGGGTAATGCAAGCGATAGACTTGCTGCAGTGAGGGTGGGAGCTTAGGTCACAAAAGTAGAAACTGAAACTGGATTTATAGAAGGACTTGCTCAAGACTTACAGGAAGACTCAATGTGTATTGAAACCCAGATGAGGAAACAGGCTTTTTTTTTGTTTTGTTTATTTTATTTTGCCTAATTTCATCATCTAGCACCATCCCATTGCACTCCTCTGTCACACAAAGTGTTTTTGGTCTTGGAAAAAATCAGCATCTGAGGCCACATGAGTTGCCACAGTATGTTTCATGATGTGCTGGAAAAACACATTTAAATGAGGAAGAAAGAAAGTTCCAGATACCAAAGCTAAAGATTACTGCCCCAATGTCTTTATTCCATATGCTTGCTATTAAGAAATAAACTATTTTATTAGCTGTTCAGTGACTTATGAGTGTCTCATTTCATTCCAAATTTGAACCTCAACTATGGTAAGACCCACTTCAAACACTTCTTATAAATATGGTGAAAATTATATTAATAATATTTTAACATAAGAAGTGACTCACATCACTTAAAAGACTACAAATTCTTTTTAGTCATTATAAAATATTCATTTTCACATAGCCTTAAACATATACCCATATATCTCTGATGTATCTCATGATTTTATGACCTGCATCAATTATATTATTTGGATACAGGCTGCATGAAACAAATAGAGTGAATCATATGTTCTCTTCTAACCTCTTCACACATTCAATTCATAATAATATATCATATAATATCATAATAATGTACCATAAATTTTCACAGAGAAAAATTATTCTAGATCTGATCAAGCCATTTATTTCTTTGAAAAATTTACTTTAATTTTATGATCGTATTGTACTAACTTCTCTAAATTTTCTTCAAACAGTTTTCAGGGAAATAATTCTTGCAAAAGCATATAAAAAAGTGAAAATTTGCTTAGATTTCTAAAATTTGACTGCTATGTTAAAAATTAAACCTCAAGCAACCAAATCTTCATCCTTTTTGAAGTTTTAACATTTAGCAAATTTATTTTGAGACTATTCTAATATATAAAGTGAATTAAAGTAATATAATGTTTCATGTTCATTTTTTTTATTTGATTTTCACAGTAACCTGGAGTTACAGTAGGTAGTATAATAGCATTCTCTCCATTTTTACAGATGAGGAAATTGATATCATGGAGGTTAATTGAAGTGATCAAATCAGCAAAATTGGAAATTTTATTCAGACTTTCTGAATCTAAACTCACTCTTGTTACTATGCCATTATGTCATTAGCTTTGTTTATTTTGCTAATTCATCTAAGTCAAGTTTAGCACTTCCGGAGAACTGCATTTGAGGTTCTGGATGTTCAAATCTCACACTATGATCTAGCTTCACTAGCTTCAGTTAGCATTGTGTACACTATTGTTTTATGAAAAAGAATACAATTTAGAAGGGAATGCTCAAAATTTATAGATAGAAAAGTTAGGTTTGAAACACAACACCAATGATCCTCAATTGTGTTACATGGGGCAACTCAGTCTATCAAAGGCTCTGTTTTATTCATCTGTAAAATACTTTTGATCTATAATAGGATTATTGTGGGTCAAATAACCTTTGCAAACTTTAAAGTGCTAAAAAAAAGGTGTCTACTATGACTCTTATCAAGTCTGGAGGAATGCAATATAGATTTTTTTTGGATTTAAGGTCAGATTAGTAAATCCAACCTCAACATTATATATAAAAAGAAATTGAGGCCATACAAGAAATGTGCCTGGTGTAGGATTCAAGCATACAGTAGGATTCAATACATATGTGAGCATATGTAACAAATTATGGAAAAGTTAGAATTTCCAATCTTTTCATCAGTATCCTGGAAAGCATTCCTGGATGAGCTGGATGGTAGTGTATCTATTAAGAGCCAAAGATTCATCATGTTTCAAGAAAATTTCTTGAGTACCCAATGATTGGGAGAAAAAAAAAAAAACTTCCACTAATCAGGAAATGTGAGTTGTCTCTTTTTATAATGTACTTTTAAATCTTAAGCCAACTTTCGTCTGGAATCTGGATGTACTTGAAGAAAAGTTAGCCATAGACTTTCAGGAGCATGGTTTGTGACTTTTCTTAATGTACTAACTCATTAAATACTCTCTTCTTTAATCCATTTTAGGTTGTATCCATGAAGTATAATCATAGTGGAAAGAATATTGGCATTGAGGATAGAGCCCATATCATTAGAGAATCATTCTTTTATCTTGCTCCTTGGAAATATAGCCAAGTTATGGAGATCCAAATTTGTAAATACCATGGGACTAGGAGTTGGAATAGAGATTATTAAGAGTTTACATGGGCTGCATCTGCTTCAGGTTTGTAGAGATGACTAATTAAATAGAGAGCTATCTCATATAGATCACAAAAGATCAACTAATATTTGAAATAAAAATATTAATGTCAACTAATTTGAGTATGATTATTTTAAATACAAATTCTTTGAGGCCTATTTTGAAAATTTTCAGATGTGAACCCAACAATGGACTTTTCCTTTGTTGCTATCTGGATACCTAAGTTATTATCTGATAACCAGAGTAGCTAAAAGTGAAAAGGTTCCCTAGCAAGTGTGTTATAGGGCAATGATTTGGGGGGCCATATTAAGTGTCAGGGAATACTTGCAAGGAATATAACTGTGCATATTGTAGGACTTGGTCTATTCATCCTTAGAATAAATTGTTCTGCTCTGCTGAAGGTGATGTCCATATCTGAGAATTTGAGGTAACATAGTCATTGAGCCAAAATAAAATAATTTATTGTCAAGAATAAAATGACTAGTAAGTGACACTGTTATTCCAATAGTTACTGGAATAGTTATTCTAGTGAATAGTAAATAGTACCACTTACCACATACACTATTTTTTTCTAATATGTATTATTTTTTATTTTAAATACATGATTTATTAAGAATTCACATTTGAACTATACATAACAAAATCTTTGAAGAGATCTAGATAGGTCAGTACAAGAAATATTGAACATGAAGTCAGGAAGATCTGAGTTTAAATATTGCTTTAGTGTGACTCTGGGTGAACTATTTTCTCTAAACTTTTGTTTCTTTATATATATGTATATATATATGTATGTATATGTATATATACATATATGTATATATATATGTATACATATATATATATATGTAATGCAGATAATTATATAATCTACCTCATAGATTTGTTGTAAGTATCAAATGAAATGATAAGTACCAAATGCTTTGCAAGCCATAAAGTACTATTGTTATATTTAAAATATTATAAAGTTCATTTTAAATGGTTTTCTGGAGACAATTACATACTTTACTCCTTTTTTAATAATCAGATAATTGGGCCATAAAAATAATAAACCTCAGCTTTCAGGCATTTAATATTTTAAAGAAAAATATTTAGTAATTTGAAAAATCTCTGTATTCTCTCTACTTTACTTAACATGTTTCCAAATTTCATTATTTTTCTTGAATTTTCTGCAGAGATTCCACAAGCTGAAGATATATTAGTTAATTATAGAGAATTATACTGTGATTCTTGTACTATGTTAAATCTTTATCAAAAGAAGTCTCAAAAACTACTTTTTTTTTTTTTAGCTGAGGCAATTGGGGTTAAGTGACTTGCCCAAGGTCACACAACTAGGAAGTGTTAAGTGTCTGAGATCATTTTGAACTCAGGTCTTCCTGACTTCAGGGCTGATGCTCTATACACTGTGCCACCTAGTTGCCTTTAAGAATTACTTTAATTCCTTTTTGAAAAGTTTATTTTAACAAAAGGAAAAAAGGAAAGGAAGGGAAGAAGGAAGGAAGGAAAAAAGGAAAGAAGGAAGAAAGAAAAGAGAGAGAGAAAGAGGAAAGGAAGAAAAAGAAAAACATTTTAAACTCAGACATAAGTGATAGTCACCCCAGTGTTAAAATTATTTGTGTCTAGTAAAAAGAATCATCCCTGTGGAGCTTTGTTGCACTATGTACTATCTACTGATAGTAATAGTCTCGCGCAACAAGGCTCTCTATCTTTTGAATGGCAGAGGAAGACTGCATGGCACTTAACTAAATAATGTAAGGGGCATTTTATGTACTTGCCAACAACCTTGGAATTATCACAAATCAGCCTTTTGGGGATCAACATTCATGCATATAACTCTAATACTATCCTAAAAATAAAGGAACAAAATTTCTTTGCGAGATGAACACAGCCACTTATATTGCCTGCCAATGGAGTGTATTACTTTGACTATATTTGTATCATGCTGCCTCCTCATGGGAAATGCTGATGCTTCCATTTAGTTTCCTTTCAAGACCATGATTTGCATTTACTTGAGATCACATCTTGCTGCTGCCTTTTCTTTTCTTTTTCTTTTTCTTTTTTACAATGTTCATGTTTTATTTAGTTGGAAAATCACAAAATGCATTAGTCCTTTGGTAAACGAACTAAACTTCACCAAGAGCTGAACATTCCTTGTACAGGCATTTTCCAATAAAATTTCTTGGTTTCTAGCTTTTAACATCCCTATCTACAATTGTCTGTCTACAATTTTGTGATAAAAATTTTCTTTGGAGGTAACAGCATATTGCTATTTAAAAATTTGCTACAAAAATAATATAATTGAAATCCATGGGTCAACTATATGACTAAACAGCAGGATCTAATATTTTGGAAACTAATTGTACATTAGCTTGTTGCTGCCTTTTCAAAGGAAATTTACTTTATTAAAATGAAGGTAAAAACATTCAGCAATCTCTCACAGAACTCCATTATAATGTTTCTCAGAAAACTTGGTATTGCTTTACCTATGGTAGAAACTTTAAAAGATGATTTTTTTTCAGATAAATTTGCTCCACTCTCATTTCTAGTAAGATGAAATTCCACAGCAAAATTTCATATACTTCACAACTCTTATAGCTTTGATATACATAAACATAGATAAATATGAGTACTATGAAATAATATTCATTATTCATTTCAGTCACATAATAAGCCTTTATTAAGTGCTGATTATTCAATATACACATAATATAGAGAATATTAAAAATGCAAGAATTCCTGCATTCAAGATGCTTATATAGGATAAGATGTGATGTGATAATCTTTAACTAATAATTTCAGAAATAGGATATAGGGCAGCAATAATTAGAAGAGAAAAAAATGTGAATATTAAAGGCATAATAATCTTAGAACATGAGTTATTAAACAGCTTTTGTATTATTGATCGTTTTCACAGTTAGGAAAAAATCTGTGATCCCTATATCATAATAATGTATTTAAATTCATAAAATAAACTACATTAGATTAGATATAAGGTATGCATTATAATATGTAAAATAACCTTTTATTTTAGAATATAATGGCAAAAATATTTTTATTTTGTTTTTAAAACTTTTTTATTTTCAAAATATATGCATAGATAATTATCAACATTCATGCTTGCAAAACCTTTGGTTCCAAATTTTTTCCCTCCCTTCCCTTGACCCCCTTCCCTAAATGGAAAATAATCCAATATGTTAAACATTTGCAATTTTTCTATTCATTTTTTTCACAATTATCATATTGCACAAAAAGACCAAAAAGTAAAAAAAAAAAATTAGAAAGAAAACAAAATGCAAGCAAACAACAAGAAGAGTGAAAATATATGTTGTCATTCACACTCAGTCCCCATAGTCCTATCTCTGAGTGAAGATGATCTCTTCATCGCAAGATCATTGGAAGTGGCCTGATTCACTTCACTGTTGCAAAGAGTCACATCTATTAGAATTGATCATTGTATAATATTTCTGTTGTTTTCCTGGCTTTGTATAGTGTTCTTCTGGTTCTACTGACTTCACTTAGCATCACTTTGAGTAAGTCTCTCCAAGTCTCTTTGAAATCATTCTGCTGGAGACTTCCTTCCAGGGGTGGAGCCATGGTGGCAGAGATCAGACAGGAGTCTCTGTAACCTCCTCTAACCTCCCCTCAAACCAACAACATACAAAGCCTCTAGACTGATTTTGAAGCAAAAAAAATCCACAATATCTTGAGAACAACACGATTCTAGAAGAAGATACTCTGGAAGAACCTCAAAACAGGACTGATTAGCACCAGAAATAATTCAATCAGTGGAACTGCTGAGTACCTGAAATAATTCAATCAGCAGAACTGCCCCAGGGTGAACTAAAGCAGAACTGCCCAGCACCTGACCTAATTCAATCAGCAGAACTGCCCAGTTCCTGAAATAACTCAATCAGCAGAACTGCCCCAGGGCAAATTAAAACAGCTGTCCCACCTTTGCCCTAAACAGACCTCACACCTTTAAAAAAAAAAGAATAAAAAACCAAAAAGTGCTCTCACCACAGACAACTTTTATGGAGAGAGGGAAGAACAGACCTCAAGTCCTGAGGCCCCTAAAGGTAAAGCAACTCCAGAAAAATCCCCAAAGAGAGACATGAACTGGTCTCCATGTTACAAGGCTTTCTTTGAAGATTACATAAAAAATCTTAAAAGAGAGTTAGGAGAAACATGGGGAAACGAAATGAGATCACTGCAAAATAAAATAGAAAAAATGGAAAAAGAATGCAATGAGCAAAAAAATGTAATTGCTCAATTGCAAAAGGAACTAAAAACAATAACTGAAGAAAATAAGACATTAAAAATTAGAATTGAACAATTGGAAATGAATGACTCATCAAGACTTCAAGAATCAGTCAAACAAAAACAAAAAAAAAATGAAAAGATAGAGAAAAACATGAAATATCTCCTAGGAAAAACAACTGACCTGGAAAATAGATCTAGGAGACACAATCTAAGGATTATAGGGTTTCCTGAAAGCCATGATGAAAAAAAGAACCTAGATACTATCATCCAGGAAATCATAAAAGAAAACTGCCCTGATATTTTAGACCCAGAAGGAAAAATACTCCTTGAAACAATCCACCGATCACCTCCTGAAAGAAACCCAAAAATTAAGTCCCCCAGAAATATCGTGGCTAAATTCCAGAAGTATCATACCAAGGAAAAGATATTATGAGAAGCCAGAAAGAAACAATTTAAATATCGGGGAGCCACAATAAGGATCACACAGGACCTAGCAGCTTCTACTTTGAAGGATTGAAGGGCCTAGAATCAGATATTCCGAAGGGCAAAGGAACTTGGATTACAGCCAAGAATAAGTTACCCAGCTAGAATGAGCATTATCTTCCAGGGAAGAAGATGGTCATTCAATGATATAGGAGAATTTCACCTATTTCTACTGAAAAGACCAGAACTGAACAAAAAATTTGATCTACAAACACAGAACACAAGAGAAACATAAAAAGGTAACAAGAAAAAAAAAAACTCTTGAGAACTATATTTATGTTATAGATACTTATAGAATGAGAGTTGATTTTATGAATCTATTATTACATTATGATTATGATATGATTACTGTGATTTTATGATTATTATGATAAACTGAAAAAGAAATTAGAGGTAGAAAAGGGATAACACTGGAAGAAGAGGAAAAGGAGGTAAAATAAGGGAAATACATCACATGTAGAGGCAAAGAAAACCTATAATGATTGAGGGGAAAAAAGGGAGGGGAATGAGAATTGGGGTAATCTCCATCCCATTAGATTTGGCTCAGAGGGAATAATAGACGTACTTATAAGGAAACAGGAGGGAAAGGGGGAAAAAAGGGGTGGGTGGGGCTCTAAAGGGGAAGGATTGTTTGAGGGAAGTGGTTTTCAAAAGCAAAATAGTAGGGAGGAGGGAAAGGGGATAAGAAAGAGAAAAGCATAAGCTAGGGTAAATAAGATGGCAGGAAATACAGAATTAGTTATTTTAACTGTGAATGTGAATAGAATGAACTCTCCCTTAAAGCAGAAGCAGATAGCAGACTGGATTAAAAACCAGAATCCAACATTATGTTGTATATAGAAACATATCTAAAACATAGAGATACATACAGGGTGAAGGTAAAAGGCTGGAGCAGAATCTCTTATGCTTCAGGTGAACAGAAAAAAAAGCAGGGGTAGCAATCCTGATCTCAGACCAAGTAAAAGCAAAGATAGACTTCATTAAAAGAGACAAAGAAGGAAATTATATCTTCCTAAAGGGTACCATAGATAATGAAGCAATATCAGTACTAAACATATATGCACCAAGTGGTATAGCATGGAAATTCCTAGAGGAAAGGTTCAGAGAGATGCAAGAAGAAATAGACAGCAAAACAATAATAGTGGGGGATCTCAACCTCCCTCTCTCAGAACTTGATAAATCAAACCACAAAATAAATAAGAAAGAAGTTAAGGAGGTAAACAAAATGTAAGAAAAGTTAGGTATGATAGATCTTTGGAGGAAATTAAATGGAGACAGAAAGGAGTTTACTTTTTTCTCCGCAGTCCATGGAACTTATACAAAAATTGACCAAGTGTTAGGACACAAAAACCTCAAAATCAAATGCAGGAAGGCAGAAATAATAAATGTATTTTTTTCAGATCATGACGGAATAAAAATCACATACAATATAAGGCCAGGAGAAAATAGACCAAAAAGCAATTGGAAACTAAATAATTTTATCCTAAAGAATGAGTGGGTGCAACAACAAATTACAGACACAATTACTATTTTCATCCAAGAGAATGACAATAATGAGACAACATACCAAAATTTGT